>JAWLRI010000420.1:122888-140443 GCA_034781795.1 Crypturellus tataupa
GGAGAGCCCCCGGCCGCGCCAGGCACCCCCGCGCGGCGGCGGGAAGCTCCACCCGGGCGGGCGCCATGACGGCGCGGTCACCTCAGCGCCTCAGAGCGGGAAGGAGGAGAAAAACATCCAAGGGGTTTCCCGAATCACGGCCTCAGGGAGAATATCCCCAAATAAATAGCAATTACCACCACTTTTACCTCAAGAAACGGCGCTGTCAGCTCGCTAGAGCCGCCTTTCCGCTTGACAGAGGCGCTGCCGCTCTCTCTTGCAGGGTGCGGAAAGCGGCTGCTCCCGGATCCGCTCTCAGGCACGCGGATTGTGGGCGGCCGCGAGGCAGCCGTGGGAGCCTGGCCGTGGCTCGTGAGCCTCCAAGTCCACCAAATCGGGCCGAACTTCAAGCATGTGTGTGGTGGAACTTTGGTTAATGAGATTTGGGTGCTTTCTGCTGCCCACTGTGTATTGCAGAGGAGGTAGGTGTGTGTCCAAAGCTTCCATTTATCAAGTGCGAGGTAGGCATAGAATGCGAAAGCATCAACTTTAGAGGCATCTAGTTTGATTTGGATTGGCTGTATCTGGGGAAAAAAAAAAAGGAGGGGGGAAAGAAAGAAAACAATGAGATGGAGGTCCAGCTAATGCAGATAAGGCAGAAGCAAATTATCCAGCTCTTGTCCACCAAAACTCCATAGGTGGTAACAGAAGACCCAAAATGCCTTTTTTTTTCTGCATCAGCCATTCTGATTGACTCTGTAAGTCTTGTACCTAGAACAATTCCGCTGTATTTGGGTCATTTAGCAACCATTGTCTTCACTGTAGACTTTCCAACAGTTGAAAAATTTTCATGTTAGTTCATATAAGCCGATAGTGATTGCATTGCCCTTGTTGACATAACCGTGAGGGAAACTGAGCGGCCAGTATTCCTCTGAACGTTAAAGTATTAACCATCTTAATCAATTTTTACTGTAACCATCTATCAGGAGTTTGTTAGATCTGCTTTTGGTTTCTGCACTGCACTTTCACAAACATTGATTGGTAGTTGCAGTTTATTAGAAATAATCAACATAGTTTTTATCTTATACTGAAGAATTTTGGATATTAGTCTGAATTTTATAGGCTGTGCCATTCTCCATTATAGGCCAAATTCAATTACTGTTTTTTTAAATTATTTTTTATTAAAAAAAAAAAAAAAAAACATTTTTCCTCCCGTTTTTATTGTAAAAGAAACCTACGTGGCCATTTCTTCAGCTGAATATCTCCTGGGGAGCTTCTGCTGGGACAGTAGTGGGAAGAAAAATCTGAATATCAGCTTAAGTCATTAAACTGATTTTACTTTAAAAGATATAATCAGCATTAGGCAAACTGAGTGTTCAATACAGCCAAAACTGACATTAGCCAAAACTATTTATGCCTGAATTTTCAAGGTATATTGACACCTTTGAGAATTATATCTTTCAAAGGTGTTTAAACCTACAGTACAGCAATAAGTTAAAAAAAAATGCCATCAAGAAATGTATTTAAGATAACTAAAAATATATGAATTCTCTTCTAGGGACCCGTTTTTCTGGAGAGCTGTGATAGGTGTACATAACCTTAAGAAATATGACAAACATACAACAAAAAGATCTATTAGAAACATCACTATCCATCCAGAATTCAGGAAGGAAACATTTGAAAATGATATTGCTTTATTTAAGCTTGATTCCTCTGTGCACTACAATGACTATATTCAGCCTATCTGCTTACCTTCTGCACACCTTTACCTCTCTTTTGACAACGAAACAGCCTGCTATATAAGCGGTTGGGGGCGTTTAGCCGAAAAAGGTAAAAGTTCACTTGCTTTCCTGACCAAATTATGAGCTAAATGACTGCTTGGAGGTTTCAGCCCCTCAGGCTCACTGACATAACTGAATCAGCTGGGGTTACAATCTCCTCTAAAACATTAAATCCTCCTGCTGAAAATCTGCTCTCCATGATTTTTCCATTGAAAGCAGATTAGGCTGACAAAGATGTGACCCAAAGGCTTTGGGTCTGATTTTTAGCCTTCCTTCTAAAAATAAGATGGAAAAAAAAAAAAAAAGGAAAAAATAAACTAGCCTGACTTTAAGATTCTTGGCTGGCTTTTCAGATGCTGGCTGCCAGAAACAGGTTTAACTGAAAAACAAAAATCCTATGTAATGCCTTGTGAATATAGGGCTCCCAGTATGTTTTGGGAATGGCTGCTCCCCCTGAAATTCTGTCTTTGTTGCAATGGTCACATACTTGATGGGGTGCAGCGTGGTGGTGGGAATCCTCGATGCGTGGAAAGGGCAGCTAGGGATTGTCCAAGGTTGTTGGAGAAGTCACCTCTGACATCTGGGACACAACTGCTGACTAATGTCGTTATCATTAAATGCTTCTTCAGAGCAAAAACTACAGCAGTCCCAAATCTGCAAACACTTAACTAACTTGAGCTTAAAGCCACTAGAAGCAGGCACAAGCTCTGCATTAAGTGCATGTCTGAGCTTGTTCAGAAGTATGTTTAAATCACCAAAACAGGAAGAGAACACAGCAAGAATTGCTACACACAGCAGCACAATTATGTTATACTGATTTTTCCTTTACAGGTAAAGCCTCAAGTGTATTACAAGAAGCACAAGTGGATATCATTCCTTTTGAATCCTGTAATGCTTTTGATTCCTACGGAGGAATGATTAATAGGGACATGATTTGTGCTGGCTCTGAATTTGGAGGCATTGATAGCTGTCAGGTAAGAGCAAACACTGTAAATAAAGAGGCAAGATGGTGATTCCAAAGAAAAATCCTATGTCAAAAACACACAAAAAAGTCAGTGACACTTGGCAGCAGGCAGTAAGGAGTTAACCGAGCATATAGGTTACCATATTTATACAGAGCTTCTCACAAAAGTTTCAATAAAATACATGTACCAACATATTTATATAAACATACATGTACATCACTGTACACATGCACATAGTTTACATGTTTTTATGCTTTTTAAAAAGAACAGCAACATTGGAAAGTGATTTTAGTTCTGTAGTGAGATTTTAAGTTAAATGCTGAGTGATCAGTTCTTTCTGATCAGAAGGATCTTTCTCAAAGAAATTCTGAGGTCAGAAGTTCCAGAATAGAAAATTGGGGCAGTAGGGGTTGGTATGGAAGCATTTAATGCAGAAGATATTTAAAATTAAAAAATAGAGTGTATTCCTACGTACTTAGTCTGAGGGACTTCCTGCTTTCTTAAGGATGCTTCCTCTAAGTGAGTGTCTTGGCAAACATTCAAGATACCACGTTCCTTGGTACTTAAAATTACATGCTTTGTGGACAACATAATTTAAATTCTGCTGTTAACTGATGACTAAGTTGAAGGAAACAAATCTCAGAATGAAAAGCTGCAAAGGCAAAAAAAAAAAAAGTCATTTTCAGTTAAAGGCACTGAAGCAATGTCATTGACAGGGTCAAGGTAGTATCACGCAGGGAAATTTATTTTGATTTGTCCATTTAAGATAGAGACTTCTAGTTGATCAAGACAATGGGGATACATTAGCAACCTAACGCTACATTGATTCTTGGAAGGGAAAATGTTACTACTGTTTTACAGGGAGACAGCGGTGGCCCTTTAATATGCCATTACCCTAGTACCGGCAAATACTACCTAATAGGGATTACCAGTTTTGGAATTGGCTGTGGGCGGCCAAAATTCCCTGGGATCTACGTCCGGTTATCTTCATACAGAAGCTGGGTAACGTCTGAACTCATGTTGAGTAACAAGGCCGGGAGGGCCGGGAGCGCTGCCCTCGTCATCGTGCTGGCTGCGAGGGGCCTAGCGCTTGCGTAAGTTGTCTAAAGCCACAAGCTCTTGCATCATCGGAGCAGAGGTTGGGGTTGTTTGCAAACACTTTGCAAAGAGCTAAGTCATGCTTTGTAAGACCAAATCTCAGCATACCAGGCCAAAAACCTATTTTTCAGAAAGCATGATTTTATCCAGGCTCTGCATGTGTATGTATATATATATTTATATATATGTAAAGCTTTTAATAAAGCAGTATTATTTTGGGAGTTACAGTATTTGTTAATACACAGATTAAGGCAAGGCACAATAAAAATATATTCCACCTTTTGCTATGAATATAAGGTTTTAAACTATGATAAAACACCATATTTTGGGGAGTATGAAATGGATGAATTCCTTATGTTTACAAAACATTAAAGTATATATCACCATGATAATCTGTTAGAGAATATTAGTTCCCTATTTGTTAGAATAAAGCAGATGTTTGTGATTACAATTTCATCTGATCATACATTATACATAGTATTCTAGCTTAAAGGAACTGCAATGTATAGTGTTGCTCTGAAATGTAAAACCTTGGCATTCTTGCAACAAAATGTGTTTTCATCAAGATCTCTGATGGGCATGCTTTGTCACACAGTAAACATAATAATTTTAGGCTGACAAAAATAATCTTATAAGCGAGAAATACAGAAAATTAAAAACATCTACCTGTCCTTCCAAGTTCATCTCCTAAGAGTTTGGAATTCTATTATCTTAATTTTCTTCTGCCTTTGAGCTCCATGCTAACAGTAGAGGAAATGATAACAGCTTTGACTCTAACAGTGAAATTTAGTATATAGAGGCATTCCCAACAGAAAATATTTTTCCTTCCCTCTTTCTATACTTTTCCAGCTATCTCAAGCTTAGTTATTACCTAATACCAGGTGAGGCTGCTAATGGAAGGGATACTCCCTCTGCTGGATGAATACTAAGGGAGCACAGAGTGGTTTTAGTTCACAGTGCCTCGGTTTAAACAAAACTAAAAAGAAAAGAGAAATCTACAGAAGACAAAAGGTATTCTCCACCAATTTGTTTTTGTGAGGACTAAATTTTACCCATAAATAACTTAGCATTCTGCTTGCCTGCTGTAAGAACACACTGAGCAAAGGATCTCTGGATGCTCTTTCTTAGGCCAGTGCAAAAGATCCGATTAACTAGACAACACAGACATTTGGCCTGAACTACTAAAACAGGATTTTAACCAAGAATCAGCTGATCAAGAAATGAGGAACATCAGAATTATATTTTGGCGACTTTATTTACCAAGGTCAAAATTTTCAACCATCTAACTGTTTCAACAAATATTTACAGTTCATATAAAGCACATATTTTTGTTTGGAAATAACCAGCAGAACAGCATTTGGTATCATCTCTCTTACTGTCAGGATGTACGTTTACTCTCTTACCATGTAGATTTTGAAATAAATCCAAATAACTACTGCATGATAAGTGATTACTTATAAGAGCAAACCCAGGTTACTATTTCATATGTTCTTTCCCAAAACACTGTTATTTTAAGAGGATAAAAATTTACTAACATTATTTCTGGCAACATTACAATTGCTTCACCGGCTGAATACAGAAAGAATTGGCCACCATTTTGCATACAGCCTTAACACTTGATAGCTTTTTTTAATTCCATATGATAAAAGAAAGTAAAGGAACAACAGCACACAATGAGGATCAAAATACCATACAGAGGAGTTACCATATCTATTTATCATATTAATTTCAGTACTGTAGGTCAAACCCCGCTCTCCTGTACATAAACCGAGGAGCGGACAGACACCTGACAGCAGACAGAGCAAAGAGGTCCAATTTGCCAAGGTGCTGAGCACATCCTGAGAAACGTCCACTTTTCCTGAAATCTCCCCAACAGATTTTGGGGGCACAAAACGCCCCCTTTGGAGCAGTTTCATAACGCAATGGCTTTCCCAACCTGGTTTTTGATGTGCAACCAGAGCACCTTTCTTGGACACGATCAAGAACCTCAATGTCTACTTCAGTTTGGCCTAAAGGAAATGTCTAGTGGATCATGTTTGGAACAATCATATATTAAACTTTAGAAACAAAAATATTTCTATAGCCTACTAACAATCTGATTGTGGAATGCAGCCTCATACCATTTGCAAAGAGCTCTGCTTGCTAAGAAGCCCATTAATTCAAAAATGAGTAAAATAAAAAACACTGACTGACCATATGATGAACAATGCACATCTAGGGAGTGAGTACATCTTTTAGTTTATTTCAGATCTGAGCTAGCACAACACACACACATAGCTCTAACACCTTTTAATAGCATAGTCCATAGTGCAATTCCCGCTGACATAACTGGAAGCAGGATTCAATCCTAACTATGGAAAATAGTGTATTTGTTATTCATGCAATAAGCACTGTATACACATTTTTCTATTTACACTCAAGAGTCCTGATCATGTCAAACATCATTTAATTTTCACCTGAAACAAATCAAAATGAATCTCTGATAGCAGTAAGATCAAATGTGTAGATATTATTAACTGGGGAGAAAAAAAGCCCTGTTTTTTTTTCTGCAACATTCTTTAGGATTCATTTTGTTGCAAGTTGCCTACAGACATACAAAATTAATTCAAATATCTCCTGCACCAAAGAGGATCTCATTTGACTTTGTACTAGCCATAAAAATATATGATTGAAAATCTGGTTCACAAAATATTCCATTTGTTTACTAAAATGAAATATATAAACTGTCAAAATACGTATATAAACTCAATTTCAGAATTTGTAAAGATCACAATTTAGCTACAAAATATACCAACCATCTACCAGTTTTTAATAGAATATTTTCTTACAAAGATACCATTACTTTGCAAAATATTGCCTACCTTACAAAATTAGTCTGGAATTTTTGTACTACTTTCAGCATATAAACCCTATGTTAGAACCTCATGAAACCCTTTGGTATATGTCAATTTTTTTTTTAATTTATTTTACTGTTCTTCTCTTATTTGGTTTAAGTGTTCCAAAGCACAGTAGAATCTCCAAACAGAATAAGCCATGCGTGTATAATTGTAGATATAATCAGCACACCATTTATTTTTCAGTTATAGACGATTATCATGCCCAGCAACTAAGAACAAACTATTTTAAAATCAATCTCCAGAAGCTTTTCTTCACCAGTACTTGTTTTTAACCTAACCTGTGCTTTAAAATAATTAGATGTGTTGAATTCTCTGAAGAGAAGTCAACACCTTATTTCACGTGCCTCACATTTTCAGGACTAGCCCTCTCACTGCTTTCTGCAAAACCTTTCCAAATCTGATAAACACAGCAAACATTAAAAAGAAAAAAAAAAAAACTTTAAAACTGTCAGCTGAGAAAGAATAAACATAATTTATACCTCTAGCAAAGTATTACCTTTTTTAAATCATCTTTGCCTGTAATTAACAACTTACAGGTTAAAATAAAAATATTTACATACAAATAACTGAAAGGAAAAAGTAAGGATTGAAAAAACAGTAAGAAATCATATACTGGTTATAAATGTTACTAATTATGTCAGCTATGGCAAGGATTCCATTTCATCTGTATTTCAATTGTAACCAAATATTGCCTCCATTACAAAATTATTTGTAGCTCAAAGACACTCTAATCACCTGTCTGGTAAAA
This sequence comes from Crypturellus tataupa, assembly GCA_034781795.1. Taxonomy (NCBI): domain Eukaryota; kingdom Metazoa; phylum Chordata; class Aves; order Tinamiformes; family Tinamidae; genus Crypturellus; species Crypturellus tataupa. Next base: position 130,357 of record JAWLRI010000420.1, read on the forward strand.
TGTGAATGTCCTTTTATTGTAGATGCAATCTTGACTTTTAACGACGTTTCCAGTTGTGCCAGCAGGAATTTTGGTGAGGTTTTCTCGTTCCATTTTGTACTTTGTCACCAACATGTAAATAAAATCTATATAGTCTTTTAAATTGTGAAATCTAGGTAGAAAAGTTTCATTTTTGACCTTTCATCTAGTTTAGAAAATTCAGTATAAAAAAAATTCTCCTCTGAAATTTAAACAGTCCACAAAAGTTTTACCTTCTTTTCTTACACACTTTTATGACAGTAAAGATCTTTCAAAGTTTTTAGCTCCTCAATTAGAGTTTTGTTTTGATTTTCCAGGACTGCAACTCGATTTTCCAGACATTTAACATACTCTTTCTTCTTTCTGCGGCATTCTCGAGCAGCTTCTCTGGAAGAGACAGACAGAAGTCATTGTTTATTTTATCTGAGATTTGATTATCTTATGAGTGTTTTAACACTGACCAAAATGAGATGAGGGAGTTGGCACTGGCATCATTAGCAGAACAAACTGCAACAGTAGGTGGAGAGCATGAAATTTAGCAGTATCTGCTAACACACATGGTAGTCAATCTGCAGGGAAAAAACAGCTTGTTTTCCAAATTCCACAGTGTGTTTTGGACAAAATCTCTCATGTTTTTGCTGCCTGGATGCAGCAAACCATAATGATGGCACACTCATTTAAATTAGCTTCCATTTATCTGTCTTTTGAAGTCCTATTATAGCACATTAGGCTAACAGATAAAAGCAGCCCATGTGCATTCACATACCTGTTCTTCATCAGCCTGATTTCTCTTTTCAACTGTGGATCATCCGTCTTACTCGTCTGCGACGTCAGGGTGACAGGGGACGTCATGACCACGGTCTGCGGCAGGGACGTGGTGGTTGGCGTGGTGCGGATCTGGTAGGTCTGCATGTCCCCCGAGGCAGCTGTTTGGAAACAGCACGAGGCGTCAAAAGGCGGCAGCGTTAGGAGCCGACGCTTGTGCCAGGAGGATTCCTGGGAGGAATACTCACTCTGCACGACCACTTGGTTGCTGGGGACGAGGATCTGCTGCCCATCCGAGGTCTGCGCATACTGCAGGATGGTGGTGCCGGGCTGCGAGCCGCCCGCGTTGGCCATGGTCAGCGTCTGCAGGCCCTGCACGCCGTCCGCGCCCGGGCTCGCCAGCTGCAGCCCGTTCGCCGCAATGGCAACTTAAAGACAAAAAGCACCGTGCGCCAAGAACGGCTGTTAGCACAGGGAAAGCGGCAGCAGTGTTCACTGCCACCAGCAAATCTGCATCCTAGGCCACCTCTAAAACTACTGCCTATTTTGAAAGGGTTTTTTCTTTGCAACCTTTAATAATCAGGTCATTGCTGGGTTCTTCCTACACACCTACATACTTCTTCTTACTAAGGTTCCTTCTGTAGAAGCTGAGTGTAGTAAAATAGTATAATTTAGGTTTACTCTTCTGCAATTCCCATATTTAGCAGATTTAAAAACGTGTTTTTTAACGGCCTTAACTTCCAGACTCATGTACAGGCACAGAGCTGTTTGATTTGCAAACACAACAATTACTAGATGATGAAATGAAAGAAACAAATCCTTTTTATTTCCCTGAAACCAGAGGAATGACTTTTGGCTCTAAGGTTTATGCAACTCTTATCTTTTAACAATCTTATATTTTGGACTCACTCTAACACTAGAAGACTCCTGTTTAAATTATATTTCTCTTTCTGAAAAGCAAATATTTCATCTTGCCCCATATTTTTAATGTCTTAATATACAAAAAATAAGATAATGCAGTATTGAGATTACCTGCACTCTTTAGATACCAGCGTATTTCCACATAACAGTAGTAGCTTCATTAATTCCCAAAGGAATAAACTGTTTTTTTGTTTCACTTTCGTGATACATGCATACATATATATAGTGTTATATACATATACACACACACACCACAAAAAAAAAAATATTTTGAAAATGTTTAATAAAAGTGCATCCAGTTAGGTATGTATTTTGTATAACATACTGTACTGTCCAGTGCTCGTCTGGTAGATAGGTGTGGGGACAGACATAGATGTAACAGTAGAGACCCCAGGACTTTCCTCATCTCCTTTTCTATCCCGTGTTTCTTCAGAAGAAAGATCTTTCAATATTTTTCTATTAAAAAAAAAAAAAAATCAGCTCTAGTAATAGGCAACAACTATAAGTTACGCAACAACAGTTGCAAAATACTGTCACTATTTTGTATTACATAAATAAATGCTAAAATGTTGGTATAAAACATTTTTGGAAAGTGTATAAAGTGACTGTCTCAAAGTCCTGCAATTATATTTCTGTATTTTATGAGTTCTTGTTTATTTCTTAAATATTTTAATCATTTTACATTGACACAGCTAAGAGCAATTCAAGTCAGGCTACTGACTGATAAAATATTTGCACGCACAATTCAGTGCGAATTCCAGATTTTCAATCATTATCCTCTAAAAGCCTTCGATGTTTGCACTGGTAAGCCTGCAATAATCTGTAGCATTTGCAGTAGATTTCAGTAACCTTCAGAAAAACAATGTACTGAAGATACTTTGTGCTGAAGTTGTTCTAACATTGCAGCTGCATCATTTCATTTCAGTAAAAGCTGACCAGAGTTTCCATCATAAACATTTTTCCAGGGATTTAAAATTGGCTTGTTAAAGAGATATTTTTTTTTGATTTAAAACTTGATATTTCAGTTCTCAAGAACATGCTTTGTGTATCCTGTTAAAACCAGTTTGCTCTATCTGCTGCCAGAATAAACTTAGAAAGTAGATTACCACAAAAAAAAAAAGTTCTAAAATTAATCTTTTCCTCTTTAAATACAAACTTAGACTTTTCATTTGTGTTCTGTATTTAATTTAGGTCTTGCACAGCTTCTCAAACGAGCAATGTACAATGCTACGATACCCTAGGAAAGCAGACACATCTCTATTTAAAAGATGAACCAGTGGAGATGTGAATTTTATGCATCTTACCCCAGACTGAAGGAGGAGTTAGTGGTAGTTACATGAAGAGAAAAGCGGAGCTGACAACTCCTCATCCCAAACCTACAGCACTAAAACAAAACACTCACCGGTAAGACGGACGGCGAGCTAAGATACCTCGTGCTTTCTGCGAGGAGCCTATGCTGTCCGAGGAATCCTGAGAATCTTCACTCTCAGACAAGGAAGATACCTGAAAAACACATTCCATGCGGCTATCCTGCACGCTACAGAAGAAATGCCCACATAACAAGCCTATATGTTAATGTTTATGAGCTAAAACTGCATGAAAACTACACAAATGCAGCTACTCACAAACCGAATGAAAATGCAATGGATTTCTAGATTCAGTGGTATTTAATATTTCTAGCAATTCTCAAAGACTTTTACAGATGGGAAGGTCATAAAGGAACCAGAACATATTCACTTTAAAACCCAAAGGATGCAAATCTCTTAACTCCTTATGAAGAAAAAGCTCGAGAGATCCCCAAAATATTTACAAAATTAAAAGGTGAAAAAACCTCCACCATCTGAAGCCAACTGTTCTACGACTACAGGAGTAATCAATCTAGAAAGGTAAAAATAACAGTGTAAAGAAATAAAATGCTTCATTTTCACAGAAATCTCATAAGTCTAACTTTGAATTCTGGAATACCCATCGTGAAATAAAATGAAGATTATCTAAGAGAAAAGCAGGGGGAATCGAGGAGAAATCTGTAAATAAGAACTCAGTGAAGAGCTCCAGCTAAGCAAACGCGAGGGTCAGAGGAAGCTGCACGTACCTTTCTGCAAAATAGAGCAAAATGCTGCTAGAAGACAGCAAGTCTTAATAGCTGATCTAGTCTGGAAAGGTGACCCACTTCCACATATAAATTTGTCTAAGGAGGTGACAGGAGTGGAAACAGGAACACCATTTACGTACAGAAACAAACACATAAAATACTTAAAATGTATCATGTTGACAGACTAGTGATATATTTTGCTGGTAAGAACACGAGAACCAAATGAAAACAACATAAATATTTAAAGGCAGCAGCTTATCAGGGAGAAAAATATGCCAAGTATTAACTCTAATTTTCTTTTTATTCCATTGTGTCCTTGTCCAGTGTCTTTTTTTTTTCTCTCTGATGCCCCTTATTAAATGCCAACTAACAAAGCGTTTATTTGTACTTATCTGTGCGCCAGCAACAAAAAAATCAACAGGAATACACGCCGCTATGGGAAAAGTATTTCTCAGTTAACTTCTGCTACAGAGGCAAGAAGAGCAACCTGCTATCAACATTTTAAAAAAGAAAAGCTGCTCACGCACTACTTCTTGTGCTTGCTGTGAGCTGCAAGGCCACAATGCTCATAAATTACCCCAAAAAATGCAAGAATACAGTCAGGAGGGACCCTGCAATTAGAACATGATGACAGGAAAGGCAGCAGCAGAGACTCGGGTTGTGACAACTTACTAAAATGGATGGGAAATTGTTTGCAGCAGAGTAAAGTGCATTTTATTCTCCACGAGCTGACGTTAACAGGTACAGTAATACCGAATATGCATTATAGGGTTTTTTTTTTTCCCCTCGATTTTGCAATTTAATGTCATATGAATGGATAACTGAGAGTAAAAGGATGAGTGACTAACGCATTTCAGTTCTCCCAGTGATTCAGCTCATTAGTGTCGTTACTGCACAGTGTAACTTCAATGTCCTGCTGCCCCACGGGCTCTCTGGGCCAAGAACCGAACCGGACCGGGAACAGCCTGAGCGTAACCCCCCGAGGCACCTCTCTGAAGTGGCTTGTGCAAAATCACACGGAAGTGAGTAAGAGACACAGGCACAACACTCAGGTACCACAGAAGTGGTATTTCAGCATTCACTAGGTGAGTAATCAACATTTATTCACCATCATTCAGGTCCAATTTTTCCAAACACACTTTTTCTTCACTGAATTATTCCGATACTCCCTTTAGTTGGGTAACAGAAAGGATTTTTCTTTTTAAAGGGAGGTTGAAGTCCACTAGTTGCATTTCAACTCTAAAAGCGACTTTAACATTACAAATAGTTTTAAGCATAAACGCCTGTTAAATAAGAACGATGGACAGAGTTCTCTCCCAGCAGGGCCAGGAAGGCTGCACGCGGGCAGAATTAGCTCATCAGGTCTTTGCAAGTCTTTTCATGTCCATAAAACAAGACACTTGGTGATTTAAGAGAAGCTCTGTGGTTACCTGCACTGTTTGCACCTGGGGTGCGTGGATTACAGAGGAGGACTGAGCCGTCTGAATGACTCCCTGGACCTGGACTTGTTCTCCAGGCAGCTGCACCACTGTCAGCGGAGCGGGACCTCGCAGCGACATCTGCAACAGAGCACAGGGCCATGAGCAGCAGCAGGGCTTCCAGCACTCAGAAAATGTGGATGGGTGCGTGAAAACTAACTGAGAATGTGCATGAGCAGCAGCTTCTCTGAAATCTAACCGAGCCAGAGGTGGTACCCTTTAAAGACACACATTTTCCAGTACATATCTGTATATGTCTAGGTAGAAGCCACTTACTTGCCTCGAGTTAGGGAGAAAATCAAACGTAGCAGTATGTGTAGAAGACGAAAACACTTCAACTTACACACACTCCTTTCTGAATGAGCCATAATAAAGCAGATTTCTGCAGAATCCCAACACTGAGACCCGCACTGAGAATCACTGCTTCCATATAACTGCATAAATATACACAGATAAAGCCCCACCTTTGAGAGTTTATTTTTCAAGTTTTGATTCCATTTAAGAGTGCTTTGTACTTAAATAAGCAGAAATATAAGTGCCTGAAGAGCTAAACTGCCTCAGTTCCCTATAAAGTTAATAGGAGTTTAAGGCACTAAAAACAACTTAAGGTCCCCAACAGATCTAAGGACTTAGGCTAGATCAGACTGACCCCACTAAATTAGTGCAGAAGGCAGCGTGATGGGTGTATGACGTTAACTGGATTTCTTTTTAAGCAGCCAGGGTAGGAATACGGTGCAAAGACTCCACAGAGAAGAATTCAGAAGTTACGTGGGACAAACGCCGAGCGAACTGCGTCGGGCACAGGGGCTGTGCGGAAGATGCCAGACCACAACGGAAACAACGGAGGTGAGTTACACAGCACCGACGGGGAAGGAGAACTAAGAGCAGGTTTTTCCCAATAAAAATTAAGGCATCTGCTCCATAGTGCTATAAACTATCAGTTCCAGTTAACATTGTAGCTGGAACGTGGGTCTAAAAAACCAAGAATTATTACTGTTAGCTGGTTATGACACATCATAGTATTAAGTTGCATTGGCAACCTTATATAAAAACAGATCGAAAAACAGTTTGTAAACAAACAACAGGATGCTTGCTGATCCCCTGTCCGGTCTTTGTTTCATGTGGTTATCTAGATTTTGCATCAGAATCTAAATCGCTTCCATACAGTAAACACTGGACGAGCTGTTAAACGTCATCGTTTTGCAGTGCTGAGAGTGCAGACTTTTCTAGAAAAACACGCTCTTTTGGAAGCAGAAATTTTCATCAGGAGAAAACGAGGTTAAAGCTTTGCGAGTGATGTCACCTCTTGAAAAGTGTGTCAAATTTCCAGTTTCATATGATTTATCACATTAAACACATTAATGCTGGGCTAAAACCCAAGTGTTTCCATGGTGCTGAGCATCCAGGATTGCCATAGCTTACAAAAGGAGCTGTAAATAGTTTTTCTCAAAAAATAAAAACCAGGTCCTCGATTCATTTCTGGGCAGCAGAGCTAACTGTCACAAAAGATGCACAAGCGAACAAAAACGGCGAGCTGCATTTTGGCATTGCACCAGCACTGGATTCATCTTAGGTCCTTTTGAACCCAAGCAAAGCCATTCATTTTGTGTTGTCCATCACGAGAAGCTTGCTCTTCTCAGCCTTCTTTGCTGCTTCTTCTCTGCGCGTTTTTAAAAACGCCAGAATTAATAGGGTTTAGCCCATAAAAAATGGCTCTTAGCTCCCTGAAATGTTTGCTGAGATTTGGCCCAGGCTTTACCTGTTGAGCAATATGAGAGAGCTGAGCTGCCTGTAGTGTTGTACCTTGTACAGCCGGTGTTTGCGGAGCCGCCCCTGCGCCCGTGCTGCTGCTCTTGGGCACCTCTTCCATAATCAGCTGCAAGAGACGCAACAAGTTAATTCAGCCGGTGGCAAATTTGAACAGGAGATCAGCACCCAAACTGCCCTGGTATTTATCAGAGGCACCTAAATCTTTTAGCCTTATTTCAACATTTTTAATAAGTGCTTTCTCCTTCTAAAAAACTCAAAGTTTGGAGAACACAGGCTGGAAAGACGGATAACATCCCTGTAAGCCCTGCAGAAGTGCCAGCATCTCCATGTTACAGAATCATTTCTCTCAGTTCCAGCATTTATATTTAACTGCTCAACGCTACTTGACAGCCTTCCCCTCCCCAAAAAAGGGGGATTTAGAGAGATGCAGAAGCGCGAGCTTTTAGGTGCGGTGAGTGGGCGGACCAGCCTGGAGCATTAAGAGATGATCGGTGAGTGTTAAACATTTTGTCACAGAAGGTTTAAAACTGTTGAAAGGACAGTTGCTATGAGACTGGAAATTACATTTCTTTCTGTGGAAATGTGAGTCATTGATTTTTCCCTACTGAGATAAACCACAGCCCTCGCCGTGCACCGAGGGGAGCGAGTCGGCGCGCGCGGAGAGGAGGCCCCTGCAGCCTCCCGCGCGGGGATCCCGCAGGCTCCCTGGAGCGCCCGGGACGGCGCCTCGCCGCGACGCAGCCGCCCGGATGCTCCCAGTCGCGCGGAGCCATCCAGCGGAGCAGGAGCAGGAAAAGGGAGGCTCCGTTTGGGGCCGAAAGGTCCCTGGCAGCATCGCGGCCCTTCCCCGCGCCTGGAAACCTGCGGCTCATGGACATGGTCCCGGCGGCGCCTGCCAAGAGCCCCGGCAGCTCCGCGCGGCTCCTCGGCGAGCGCCGGCCCCGGCAGCCCCCGCGGATGAATCAGAGGCGCCTTCGCCCCGCCTTGTCCATTTAACTGCAGTAATTTAAGCAGAATAAATAACAATTAAGCACAAAAGAGAAACCCGGAATTGATAACAAGTATTGATGGCAAAGGAGGCAACTCTGTGCATCCTCCGATTTCATTCTTGTTTTTTCTTTATAAAGGAAAACGCACGTTTTGTAGCTGCGTCAATGGAGCTCCACTGAGTGTCAAAAGTAAACAGGACATGGTCAAACTGAAATCCAGTCAACAGCAAAAAGTAAAAGAAATTTCCAGTGCTGCAGAAATACCCAGTTCATCTCTGTAGTGCTAAACCACAGTCTCTGTTTCTCCCTCCCTCTCTTACTGTTTTTCTCTGCCTTTTTGTCCCATGAAAGACTCGCAACAGCGGCAAAACCGAGTGCAATAAACAACGAAAGCGACAGGTAGAGACCGAACTGCCCAAATAAACACACTGGGAAGAAGGCAGGGAGGCTCCGCTGAGCATCCTCCTCCAGAACGAAGGCCCCGTGCAGACACAACGCTGCCAGGGACCAACGTGCCTTTCTACCTCACCTCTACTCGCTCTGGTTTATTTATCTAAAGCTTCACCCAACATTTATCCATCCATTTTCATGTTAAAAACCGATTTTAAAAGGCACCTTAGCAAGCTCATATTGTATCTATATCCCCCGGGTAAGGAGGCTTAGGGTGCTGCTCAGCCCCGCACGAGGATCCCATGTGTCTCCGTCCCGCTGGAACAACCCTCTGAGCGGAAGAAACGAGATCCTTCCATGGGGACGCTCTCCGCACCCCCCGACACGGTGATTTCTGTGGACGCAGCGTTCGGGAAGGCAGTTCCAACCCCAAACCCCAACGTGCAAGTTCTCAAAGTAGCATCGACAACAGGGAACAGCCGCTGCTCTGCACCGGCACCTTCGGGCAGCACCAGAGAAGCCGCCTCCGGCCGCACGTGGAGCTGGAGCCCGCGTTACCGCGCGCCAAGGAGGCTGCTCCGAGGACACGGGAACCTCCACGACTCCGATCCAAGCGGACGCAGAACACTCCGCTCCGAGGGACTCCTGCACTTCGGACGAGGGTCGGAGACGCTCGCGCAGCCGACAAGTGAGTCTGACCCTCAAACTCCCTTCATTTCTAAACCAAAAGCGAAGCCGCACGTCACCGTGTGCAAGCTGAATCCATCGTTCTGCTGTTCGCCCTCACGCCATGCTGCAGCACCGCACGAGAACCGCTAACAAAACCGCAAATGACTGCAAAGAAAGTCAATTAAAAAATAGACAACCATAAAAACCCTTATGTTATTAAGTGCAATGAAAATCAGGCCGACATTCTAAAGACATTCCACTTACTGATGCACGTGCTTGTGCAGGGACTGTTTTTTCAGGATTTTAATTTGAATCCCTATTCCAGTGCCCCATCCGTAAATTCAACTACTTTCCAGTTGTCGCTGTTCTGCTCCTGGCAATTTAAAGCAAAAGTTCCCCAGAACAGCGACTCCTTCCAGGTAAAGGCTCGTGCAATGGCTAAAATATCTCATTCCTAAGCTCAGCTTGAGCTTCCAAACATCAGGAGACACAAAACGAGCTAAGGAAGCAGCACAGCAGCTCTGCGGGACAAAGCGACAGCCCCGGGCCTGGGGGAGGTTTCGCTTGGTCCTTCTGCATCTCCCAGCAACATTTCCCTATGGAACATTTTAGGAGACAACCGGTTTTTTCAAGTCTTCGCAGAGATGGGAATTAAAGGACAGACACGGCGCTGCCGACTCCAACGCTGAGTGAGGACATAGGTACGGAAGCGCCTAAATGGCAGAAAGTCATTTAAACCGCTCTGTGGAATTACACTCCGGCAACCCCGGGAAAGCCGGGATCTCCGGGGCTCCGAGCCGGGATCTCCGGGGCTCCGAGCCGGGATCTCCGGGGCGCCGAGCCGGGATCCCCAGCCCAGAACCGGGCCGCCTTCCCCATCTCCGGCGCCCGGGACGCACCGCCCCGCTCGGCGCCCCGGCCACTTGCGGGAAGTTTTTCTCCCCGCACGAGGCGGTGCCGGCGCCCGCTCCCCCCGCGGCGGCGGGGAGGCCGCC
>JAWLRI010000420.1:149168-209947 GCA_034781795.1 Crypturellus tataupa
GGTTTTTTTTTTTTTTTTTTTTTTTTTTTTTTTTTCTTTTAATCATCTTCCTTCCTTATATCAAGAACGTAGCCTGCTTCTCTCACTACCCGGCCTGCACTGGCAGCCCTTTGGAGCATATCCACTCCATTAATCCCACGTTTCAAGACTGACTGCATTTATCTGCAAGTTTTTTGGTGGTTTTCCCATTCCCATATGGGAAGGCTATGCTATGCAAGGGGCTACAGCTGTTTATTGACCAATGAGTTTCCTTGAGATTTCGAAAATTCTTGCGACACATTCAATTAACTTTGAAACAGTCATCTTACATTTTTGTAACAATGACAAACTACTTCCTGAGAGAAACAATGAGATGTCAGCATAGTCACAATATTCCAGCATTATGTGCTAATCCATTCATATCCAAAATGCTGTTTCTAGAAAAATTAGTAAGCCAGCATAATGCAAATCATTTTTCAATTTTTTTTTCTTTGCTTTTTTCCTTTTTTTTTTTTTTTTTTGTAAAAAAATTCCAGGGGACACTGTGTGTCAGCCTGGATAATTCATAAAGGAGTCTGCTTTATTTCTCAAGATGGGAGGTCAGAATAAAGAGATTTTGCATAGCTAAAAAGCAAGGTACTATCCTTACTCCACAAGGATATCAGCTTCAGCAAAGCTAACAACATGAGGCTTCTTCACCTTAGTCTTTTTTACTCTGTTTTTTATTTTAAATTAATACATAAAAAAAAAAAAACATGTAAATGTTCTCTTGAGTAGAATTTCAGGGGACCTTCTTAGCAGAGGGGCCAACAAGTGAATGGGCTGTTGATGGAGCTTTTATTTCCAACCACAGGCTGAAGCATGTTCAAATTCAGGGTTGTGCTCTGTGCACTACTGAAGAAAGTGGAAACATCAGTCTCCAAGATTTTGGATCTCAGCACCTTTTAGAAGCACGGCATTAAAATACGCCAATACCCAAATTCGAGACAATTCAGTCAAGAAACAGCAAAATGCATGTGGATAACGCAACCTTTTTTTACTTAACTTCTGTTTTCATTACCCTGGCCAAAAATTGTCTTCTACTACTCGGTGCTTTCACTTTCTGTAGAAGGAAAAAGACAAACTAACCAAACTACTATAGAAATATACCCTTCCGTTAACTAGATTATCTATTGGGAGTCTCCTTTGTAGAAATCCATTGTGAAAACCTTTTAAAATAGTCTTTATAAATACAGTTCTATTGGAGAAAATAATGATCAAAAAAAAAAAAAAAAAGGAAGAAGTCTCAGCTACAATAAAAGGAGCTGAAGAATTCCTCCAAAAGTTATTAGTGATCATGGCTTCCAGGGAAAAAAACTCTCTCTGGATAAACTTAGCTTTCTGGAAAGGTGTTTAAACTTAGCACATCTATTTTAGTGGCACTTTGCTTTCCAGCATAGATAAAAGGTAATGACTGACATGAACTGCATGTAATCTTCTCGCTTACTCACACCTTTGGAAAATATGCTGAGTTTTACTTCCTTCCTGGATTCAGTGAGGCCCACATCTTCATCCTGACATAATCTTTCCCATGTGTTCAAAAAACTGAAAGTCTTTCCTTTTTTTTTTTTATCTGGAGAGTGCTCAAGTACACACATGCCCTGAAGATGTAGAGTTAATATGTGACTAAGGAAGATCTACTGGAATTCAGAAGCAAATCTTGGCATGCTTTTTCAGCTGTTGGCTATACATCTACCTTTATTTCTTCCTGATGAAAAACCCAAGAAAATGTGTGCTTTATCCAAGTGCCAGCCTTGAGCTTGACTCATGTCGAGTATCTTAGAACTTCTTCTCAAGGCTGCGGCCCAGGATGAGCCAGGTGGCCAAACACCCTGCATGGCAGCCCAAGACTTGTGGGAGAAGCTCGTTCCAGCAGAGACAAGACTGTTTCTCGGCTAATGAGTTGGAAGGGCGCTATTTATATTAGGCAGGTGGAAGCCATGCTGCAAGATACCTGTAAGGTACATAAAAATAAGCTTGATGTGGGATAAGAGTTCTTTGGGAAGTAAAACCATACAGCCCAGAGTGAAAGGCTTGTTTAGCATGATATTCAGCTATTACAGCATGTTGCTCTATTAGCCTCAGGAAGAGAGTTTAATATACTGAAACTCTGGCTTTCTGTTTGCCAATGGAAATGAGAAAGAGAGGCAGCATGCATGGACACAAGCAAGGTAAACTGAGCTTCCCACACACTACTACTGCCTTTACACTCCTCCTATGGCACTTCAGCTTCTTAAGAAAATCAGGACTCATCCCTGATGAAAGCAAAGTTTGTGACCAAATGAGATCCTGAAATATGAAATGTCAGGAAAATCCATGTTTCCATGGAAGTTTCTTCAAACTGTGAAGATAGTTAGCATTTCAGGCATGATTTGCACTTCTAACTACATCTTAATTTGCTTTTTTTCCTCACTGAGCATCATTTTGCAGTTAAACTAACAGAAAATAATAAAAAGAAGCTAAAACGTGTATCTTCTAACGAAGGGGTGAGTATTCCAGCAAACCCCTTTCCCTTCTCTCTGAAATGCAGGGAAAAAGCAAGGTAAATAAGTAACTATCTCTATCAATAAGAGTATGATAAATCAATTGCAACAAAGGGCCAAGGTCACCACTTTCCAGAAGAATTTCATTGCCTTTCAAATACAAGCCAAGGTTCCTCATCATCCTAGTGATGACAAAGCCTGCCCTCAGGCTCTGGGACATTGCGATTTGCACCGGGGAAATACTGGATTCTGAAACGGCCAAGTTCTATTCTAATTTTGAGGATATGAAACGTGAGGAAAGGCATTCATGAAATGGGAAAGACCCAGTTCCCCTTGGTTTTGTTTTTCCAGATTCCTTACTCAGAGCTAGATACGTGGGGTTGACTTCTGTTGAAGCCTGCAGCCATTTTAGAGCCTCCATTTCTGACAAAATCCTTTAAAGTAAACAGTAAAGGCCACAGTGTGAGGGAAGATTGGCACAATCCAGTGTTGCTCCATCCATTAGTCCAGGAAGCTTCCCAAAAATCTGAATTCAATTTCCAGGATGCTGAATGGTTGCTCGCCTGGTGACAATGTACCAGCAGCTTCATAAGCTTTTTATTTTCCGTTAAGAAACCAATTGCCTTGAGTTTTGGATGAAAATTAAAACAAGCCAGTTCCCTCTTACTGTTTGTTCATTGTTCGTGAGCTGTTCTACATTTGTCCTGCTCAGCGAGCTATTGTTCCAGAGGGGCACTACGAGCCTCCGCGAGCACAGACTCTAACCACATTGTAAATAGCACATGGCTTTGCTTAATCCAGAGCGTACCCTTGGCTCGAGCTGCAGAGGCAGCCTGATGGGGCAGCAGAGTGACCTGCCTAGTTTATCACAGTCATTAGATATTGTCTTCTGTATTCTGCTGCCAGGTCATTGTTTGCTTTATTTATATTTTATTTTTTTGAAACTACAGCAGTATAAAAGGCATCACCACACTAAATTGTCACTGTTGGAGGGTTGCTTTAAGGGTTTCCATCCACTAGTTAAAACAACATTGTCCTGTTAAGCTCTGCTAGCGAATGCTCCCCCACCATCCCGGTCTCTAAACACAGGCTGCTGATGCCCTCTGCTGCTTGGCTGCGGTGAGGCCCAGGCCTTTGTTCTTCCTGCAGAAAGGGAGATTAAACTGCTAGGTAGCATCTTCGCTCCTAATAAATATGTGTGTCTTGTCAACAGGCTATTGCAAAAGCTTCCAATTCAAAATCCATTACCAGGCAATAAAGCAAGCTGTTCATCACAATATTTTTCAGTTTAAATTGCATTTTTTTTTTAAGAAAGATATCATGCTATGTCTGTATTTCAGTAATTCATGCAGTACCAGGGAACAGGCTATTAAAATTAAATTAAAATAAAATATTGCTTAAAATAAAATATTGGTTATCAAGTACTTTAATACCACTATAATTTACAGAAATCACCCAGATTGTTGTGTTGCCCTAAATACGTATCGTATATTTGAATAAGGGCATTACTTGAAACTTTACTGTCATATGTATTATGAAGATATGAAATATCTTTCTTATAGTATGCTGTGTTAGATACTGTCCCCATTGCCTCCAAGAAGTGCAGTAGCAGGCCAGGTCTATTCTGTGTCCTTCGTGCCATGCTCTGTTTTGTTTTCCAGACAAATGTGTGCAGCATAAAGCAGGGCGCACGTTTCCATTACACGTCCACTTGTGAGAGGCTGTGGCAGCCCAAGGCAGCTGTAACCTCCGGCTCTCCAAAGGGCCACAAACGCAGACGGCTCCTGGCAGGGCTGCAGAGGTGCCGTTCAGCAGCGGCGCCGCACACGGCAGCGCGCGGGAGGCCCCGGCTAGAGCGGCCGCTGGAGGCACCGCCTCCCCGCGCCTGGGAGGCCGCGCATCATAGAGTTGCAAGGGCAGAGCGGCCCCGTGAGGCGGAAGTGGCGCCATTAGCGCCCGTCGCCCTCGGAGGGGCCCAGTTTTGCGCTAAAAAGCGGCTTTTTGGGGCTTCCTCCGCCCCAATTTGTTTCATTTTTTTTTCCGCTAAAGCCGCCGTTATTGGCTCTGCCTCCCCCAAAGCTCCTGTCCCTGCAACAGAGACGCAAAAAGAGGCGAAATGGCAAGTCCCCCAGAAGCCCCAGGGCCGCCCTTGGCCTTGAGGAACCAAAAATCCTTCAGGAAACCCCAAAACCCCCAAATCCCTTCAGGAGACCCCAAAACCCCTCAGGAAGGAGCAGAAGCACCAGAGCAGCAACCGAGCATCAATATTTATTAACACAAGACAAAGGAAACACAGTCGATGCGTTAATGGAACACCGTCCAGCCAGGTGTTAAAAACATACAGCTAGTCTAACTCCAAATAAATAAAAACTTTATACATAATTACACGATGCTGGAGCCTGGAAGCGACAATGGCAGAAGAGGTCGACAGAAATTACGGAAAAGTTGCGTTTGGGGCTTAAAATTTACCTTAACCGAGTGACTTTGGGGGCGGTTGGTTGGACACGTCCTAATCGCGTCGCCCTGGATGAGAAGGGAAGAGGCGGCGCGGGCAGAGCCTGGGAGGACCCGAAACTGTGAGTTCTGCGTCGGGGGGAGCGGGGAGCCGCGCAAAACCCCGCGGTGACAGCGGGGCCCCGGGTGGCACCGGGTTCCTGGGTGTCCCCGTGCGTCACCCGCGGGCGTCTGCCCCGTCCTGCCGGCGCGGGGGGCTCCACAGCCCCCAGTGTCCAACCCAGAGCCTGGAGGAGCCCCCTGTCCCCGCGGTGCCGAGGGACCGACGGAGCGGGGAGCCCCACGCGGGGGACACGGAGGAGCGACGGCGCCCGGTGACAGGTCACTGGACTCCCAGGCTCACAGCGAGGTGTTTCCTGGAGGGAAAAACCAACAAAAACCCGGACAAAAGCGCTCCCCAAAGCCCCAACTGGCCGGCTGCTGCGCGCCCCGCACTGGCACCGGGAGCGGAATGTTACAACGGGAGGGCTGTAAACAACAACTCTCTGACACAGAAGTCTAACACGGTAAGATTAAGTCGCAAACTAAGCTTAAAAGCCATTAAAAAAAAAAGAAACAACAAAAAAAGCCATAGCAAAATACTGATTTCTAGTCACACAAAAAGAATCCATTTGCCATTCAAAAAATGCCAGTCATTTCACCTCATTTTGGCTATCTTTGATCAAATTAATTTAAGCATTCATTTTATTTCTGAAAAAGCAGCAAGAAAAAAAAAGATAATCCTCTAATCGTACTTAAAATGCATTTAAATGGATAAGTACTTCAAATTGTTGAAGCAACTGAGCTAAAAGCACTAATTTGAGTTAAGACAAAAATCGAGACTCAACAATGAAGTGAAGCTGAAATGCGAGTTGTTTTGCTGTGCAAGGAGAAATAAACCAACAAAAAGTGGTGTGAAACAACAAGATCTGGACAACAAGGATCAGCTGGCTGAGAGGAGAGGGGTTTGGTGCTCCCCAGGTGACGGTACCGGCGGGGTCGGTCACAGTTACACCTGGCACTGCCTCAGTTTGTGGCCGGTCTGTTAACGCTCGGGACATCGAGGTGTCACACGTGGGCGTTCGGGGCACGTGCACGATCCCAGATCGTGTCCTTGCACCAGGGAGTCCCCATGCGGGGCTCAAAAACGTGCTCGGCAGCAGCAACTTCAGCTTTGCCATAACCACGGGCAGGTTCTCAACCTACTTCCCTCCACAAAATGTCTTTTAAAACCCCATTCAGGAGTAATAACTCCTGCAGAGAAGAGCTAAGAACAGATCAGGAGCTTTTCAAGTACAAAACTGGGATTTGCTGACAGAGACATCGGCTGCTGCTCTGATGACTGCCACAGGCTCTTCAGAGTTTATGCTATAAACCTTTTAAAAACTGCCTACAAACTTTGAATGAGGTAATGTAGAACATTTTAATAACAAATTTATTTACACTATATACCATGTTTGACTCCAAAAAACCTGTTGCAGTATCCAGTATCAGCTTTCATTGCTTTCAAAATCTTAATTTTCTTAATATCTTTACAAATCTAGTTGTTCTTAAAACATTATTAAGTATCAGAGAAAAGAGATGTAACTCTCAGTTAAAGCTGAAACATTCGCTCTCCCTCAACCCACTGTGCAACAGCTTCTAACAGCACAGCTTGTACTGAGACTGAGGGTTCTGCTGCTTTATATTTATTAATGTGAAAACTGACACAGTATTTGGAATGCCGAGATCTCCGTTTCCCTGAAGTTATTTAACACGTATTTGCTAGAGCTGCTCTGCCTGTCTCATTTCTGTGCCCCCCTGCTGTAAGGAAAAATTGCATTCACTCCAAAACCAAGAAATAAGTTTTTTGTAATGCGTGTTTCGAAGTCGTCTGGGTTGTCTCCCAGCTGTCATTAAAATCCACCTACAATATTTCTTCCCATACCTGTGGGGCAACTAAACTAATGACTGAATTGCACCCAAAAAGTGAATTTAACCGTGTGAATTGAACTTGTGGGATTTTGCTCTCCCTTTTAAATACAAGGTGTCACGAAGGGGCTGTCACCCAGATGCACCCATTCGGTTACGCGCTTCGGACTTCACTGCAATCTCTACCGGATTTCCCGTTACCATTTCAACATTTCAGGCTCATTTACAAAGATGTGCCTTAAAAAGAACAGGTTTCTACAGGCTATGACACACTTCTGGCCAGAAACGAAAGACTACACACTGAATTAAGAAAACTTGTGCAAGATTTGTGGATCTCACATTAGTTTGTCTAACCAAATGTAATTATGCTAAGGACCACAAAAGTTACTGTCCTTAAAAATTTCTACCTTCAGCTGTCATCATTATCCAAGTCAATTTTCTAGCTAAGTGAATTATGTATAATAATATTTACATATTTAAAATATAGGCTTTTTTAATTCAAGAAATATCTATATGAATAAGTAACTCTTAGATTCCGTAAGTTATTGATTTGGTCATGGCACAATTTTAAATAAGTTGTGTGATCCCATGGAACAACAGCTACAGTACAGATGCAAAGTACATTATATAGTAGGGAACTGCGGAACTCTGATGACCCTCCTCTTAATAGTTTATTATCTTAACTAAATAAACCCTCCCCTTATAGAATCCTAGAACAGTATTAGATAAAAATACAAATATGTACAACAGATGAAAAAAGTAACACTACTGTAAAGGCCTTAGGAGTTTTGTAGCTCACACGTTTGTCAACTTTGCATTTTCTATAAAGCTAATTATTTCAGTAAACTGTTACAAATGTTTTCCATTGCCTACCACATTGCCTTTTGTCCCTTGGCAATTAAAGGGTCTTAATACCACGGGATGAGATGAAGGGAATATGGCAGCAATCTCAAACGTTATGTCAAGTATTAGTAATGTTCACCAGCTTCGTTCTCTAGACACCCTCTGGTACGTGGTGGTCCCAAGTTTCTGAACGTCGTTTGACCCCCCGTCCACGTTACATGTTATAGGCTACGTATATGGGGTCTAACTGATCTGCTAGGAAACTGTCACGGAGATGCATCCGTTGCTTCTCTCCTCTGGAATTGATAGGAATAACTCCTGGATCCACTACCACCACCACTCCCACGATTAGGTAATGTTCTTCCAGGACCACGTTTGTAACCAGAGGAACTAAATCCAGGGCTTCCTGCTCGCAGCCACACAGCTCCACAACCACCACGAGCAAGTTGGTCCAGGTGAATACAGCACTGCAAGTCAAAAAGAAAAACAAACCAGGTTATTTGCACAGATAAAGATCCAAAGTTTATCTTCCCTCAAGGCTGACAGGGAGTCGCCACCTCCCCGGGCTGCATTTTCAGGCAAAACCACTCGAGAAGTCGCAGCCCTGACGTGCTCAAGATCAGTCCCAAGTCAGTGCTACTTGGTAGGACACAAACTAAGTGCTGCTTCACTCGCTCCCGTATCAGTGGTTCATTACACAACAAAGCAGGAAGCTTCTACCTTGAATTAACTCCCTTGAGAAAACGTGCAGGAACAGGAGTCACTAACCCAGTGTTACCCCTTTTACAAAGAGCTAGGGAGAGCTGCACAGAAGGCGAGATGCTCTGCTGATGGTCACAGCAACAAAAAAAGACCTTTGCCTTTTGCTCTATTAAATCCTGCCTCTTTGCATGCACGTTTCTACATTGCTGCTATGTTGGGATGGATTTGTTTCTCTCCATTTTACCATTCAGCAATGCTCCTGTGTGTTCGAGACACCGACGTCTCGATATCGATGGGATGGTAACGCAGCCCTCGCAGTTCCAAGGTTTCATCCAGTGCCCCAACGACGTACAGTGCATCGTGACGCTCTGGAAAGGAGAAATGAAAAATGAACGGATGCATTTTATGGAGCAGAAAATGGCAGGCAAAAATCACACTGTAAATAAAACAAAGCATTTCTTGCGTATAGACACACGAATCAGGATTTGTTCTCTGCACAGCACAGGAAAACGCTCTTCATGTGGAAGATGGAGCCTGATTTCTGCCGTACCTCCGCTGGCAGCCGTGAGCTCCGTGCGACGGACAAAGCCCAGGTAGCCGGTTCGAGCCCAAAGCGTCTGAGCGGCGTCGCCGAAGCTCAGGCGAGTGTTGAAATGATCGGCCTGGAGGGTTTCGTTATCGTAGATGGTGTAGTAGCCGCTGGCTGTGTGCGGGCTGTTCACCCAAATCTGCACAGGAAGGGGGAAAACAGTCAGGTCCACGTGCTGGGAAAACGCAGCGGCTTGGCCGTGTTGGAAGGAAGCAGAGACCAAACTGGAACAGCAGGTTGTCTTTTTATTTAATATTTTCCTGCCTCCCCGTCCCCAAAATCTACATTTAGCTCAAACCACCAAATATCCTACAGAATCCCCAAAATGCATCTGGCAGATTCAATAACTGTAAGCTGAGAATGAATTGAGTAAATGGACTATGGATTTTTATTACATGCTGTTCGCAACCATTTATAATCATCTATCAACACAGAGCAAATATACTGGCACGTAATCGTAATAAAGAGAGCAAGATGCAAATGAGATTCTTTGGAAGCCAGTTATGCAAGATTTAGAATGGATCAAGCCTTTCTTTTTAGCAGCCTTTCTCCTTCTTTAAGCTCAACACTAAAATAACATTCCCAATTTCTCAACATTCCAGCAATAATTCAATCTATAACAGTATACAAGCGTTACCACTCACAAACTGTCACCCAGCAACTTATGTAATCAAAAAAGACAGACCGTAGCTCAGCAGCAGACAAAGGAAAAGCTGCCCAAATAATAAATCTGTACTTGCCTCCCCAAGGTGAGAATCTCCAAGAGGCCCTTTTGTCTCAGGATTAACAATGACCACTTTGACGCCAGGTAAAATCTAAAGACCACAAGAAGGAATTCATAAATGGGTTGCATCTTATCTTCTGAATTTTAGTTACTGCATAAGTTGTTCGTTTACCACCCAATTTTTATGGCATGATTTTCACCTGCACTAGTTAGAACACATATGAACAAAGCAGAACGGGAACCCTGAAGTACCATAACAGAAACTAATGACTCAGGATCCACATAAGCAAGAGATTCTAGGGTCAAAAAACATTGATGCATTGTTACATGCAGAATTCCATATTAAAATCTGTCCAAACTATGTCTTTTTCTAATCTATTTAAAGAAGGGAATAAGGGCTGCAGTGAACCCCTGGTGTTTGCATATTTCAAAACTGCACCAGACACTAATTTAAGTATTCTGATACAGTTCATTTACTATCAAAACACAACTAATGCTCCAGATTGTTTTAGTGCAGCATGCTCTAATCTCAACCGATCCTTTCTCATCAAACCAAAGCAACTTTCCAGAGCGCTGTAGCCAACAACCACCTCTTCCCAAGCCACAGCACTGGTTCAACCCAGCTGCAGATCTACGACATTCGGAAGGGCACGAGGAGCTGCACGGTGCCACGCAGAGTGCCGCGCAGCTAGGGAAAAACATGGCATTACCTTCCCGGATTCCGAAAGCAGCAGGCTTTGTGGAGCTCCCCTTTCCACCAAGCGCACTCTGAGGGTAAAGAAAACACGGTCAGGAAAAGCAGAGGTCTACTGAGAAGGGGCGCGAGCTCAGTACTGTTGCAATGTTAATGAATTAACAAGTTTAATTAGCTACTGTACCTGTCGTGTCTCAAGGATTTCAGATCTACATACACCGTCGTGGGATCAGGCCCAGATGTTCCCTAAGGGGTTAATATTAAAGAAATATTTTATGTATTTTATTGATCTACCTAAGCCGGTAACCTCTGCTTGAGCCCATAAAAATTTCCGGGCATTCGACAGACTGCAGGATTCACGTTTCCCACCGCTGCAGCTGCACTGAGGGCAACCGCAGGCTCCCTGCATGGGGCATAACCCCAGCGTGGGATCACCCCGAGAGGGGCTCTACACACCCACAGCCCAACACTTGCAGCTATCAGCCCCGGGGCGACAAGAACCGTGGTTTGTATGGAAATAACCAGTTCCCTCAAGCCACATTTGAGTCGTTCCGAGTGTCTGAGATGTAATCTGGCAGCTGGCAAGAGAAGCTGCTTAAATCTCGTGCCAGCTGTCTCCAGGGAGCAGACACGGGGCTAAAGCTAATGACACCCAAGCACGTGCAGATTAGGAAGACTGCGAGGCAGAAAACAAAGTAACCTGAATGTGGGGCCCGACGAAACGCGAGCGCCCGCGTTACCTGCAAGCAGATCGCGACGTTGACTCTGGACCCGAAGGTGGTGCTTACAGCACGAGGCGACAAGCCGATGTCTTTGAAGAGCTTGGAGAAGGAGTGAGTCAGAGAAACCCGGGGCCGTTCCTCTGCAACCACCACACAGGTCCGGACGCAAGACAGGTTAATTCCACGCGCCTGCAGGAGAGCGCAGACACAAGCGAGTGCAAAGGAAGCTGCTGGCAACACCTCCTTACAAGTGACATTTGCTTTCCACCCCTGAAGCTAAAAGAAGTTACTCTAAAAATGCAGGGCACTGTGTTTGTATTCTATTTCTTCTTAACAATAAATGTGTCTGACCAGAGCGTCGGAATAGTTAAGACTAATGGAATCATCAACCCTGCTCCTTCCTCTGTGCCAGAGGACGCAGCACCATGTGCTTCTGCAGCACCTTTCAGCTAAGATTACATTTCTTATTGCCCATTTGCATGCATGAAAACAAAACTGAGCGAGAAAAATGTGATCTGCTAGGATCACGCTGAATCCTCAACAAAACTCAGGCCAGAAACCGTTTCTTCCTCTTAGTTCTGCACATGATCCGGAGTCACTGAGCCAGTTGTCACCGCTGCTCCATTTAACTC
This sequence comes from Crypturellus tataupa, assembly GCA_034781795.1. Classification (NCBI taxonomy): domain Eukaryota; kingdom Metazoa; phylum Chordata; class Aves; order Tinamiformes; family Tinamidae; genus Crypturellus; species Crypturellus tataupa. The sequence goes on from JAWLRI010000420.1 coordinate 160,980, forward strand.
ATCACACTGCAGGCACGGGACTGTGCTCAACAGTAAAACCAAACTCATCTTGGACTGTTTAGATGAAAAACACAACTTATTTCTGCAGTAAAACCCATGCAAAAAGCCACCTCAAGCCTGTGAAGTAGCTAATTTCTTTCCTCTTTTCTCCTGGGAGGAAACACCTTGATTTAGCAGATTGCCTAACGTGTGCTTTACATCACGGGCTGCTCTGAGCCTTCACTGCAGACTGTTATATAAGCAATTTTCTGCATAGCAATCTGCTGCTGGCATCATCTCTTCAGGGCTTGCCCAGCAGCAGTCTCTGACACTCACTGGCAACATCACTGAGGAAGTGCTGCCTACACTGCAAGACACTTCACTCTGCTTTAATCCCTTTAATTTCCTGGAGCCACAGCATTTTTTGTTGCTTTTCGTTTTTGAGCAAGCTCTGGGTCAGGAACTTCTGCACCATCCCAGCCTTTGTGCTTGGCAATCATAACATTTCCTTTAGCCCAACAGTTTCATTAATGCAGTGTAAGATCCAGGAAGTGTTTCTTACCTTTAACATTTCAACTTGGTTTCCAAGTCCCTTTGTGCACAGTTCCATGACTGAATAGGAACAGAAAGTGTCCCTTATTTTATACTGGCTGACAGTAGATAACCAGAGGAAAAGATTGGATTCCAGCTCCATAGGAGGAATTAAGATCGACTGGTGACCAGAATACACACTGAAAAACCAAGAGCAGAACACAGAATTATCTTTAAATTAATATTTATTGTATTTTCATGTTAGATTCCAGCTAGATCAAAAGGAGACTGTGGGACTCAGGGTCTGAACCAAACCCAATGGCAATCTTTGTATGTGTAGTAACTTGTTACTAATTTATTGTACCAGAATAATAATCTGCACACACATACAGTCAGACACGAGGAAGAGAACTAGCTCAGCCATACAGTGTAAAAAAGGAAACCTCCCTATAATCGAAGAAGAAAGGCAAGAGAAACATTCCAGAGCCAGTAATATTTGGCAGCACACATACGCATCATCAAGACAGGCTAATATTTTGCTAATCTACAGGAAAAAGGAACATCTTCTTGTCAGCTTAAAGACAAATCCTTCACTTAATGGCAAATTAGTCATCTGGGTAGTTTCAACATATGTGTCTGCAATTACATCAGATAAGGACACAGACTGATATTTCCTATTTAAAAACAAAACCAAATCGTTACTTTTTTTTTTTTCCCCCTTCCGCGTAGCAAGTCCTACCTGCAAAGGCACCAGAGCACAAAACCGAGTCCACAGTAGGGGTCAAGGCAAATCGCGATCTGCCGGGATGAGTAGAGCTCACACTGCAGCTTAATCGCCCTGCAAAGGCCGCTCACGGCAGCGTGGGACATCTGCAGCGGGACGGACAGAAACACTCAATAGCTCTGCTCCACACACTGTCCTATATCCTCCCCTTATCCTATATGACAGAACTACTTCTAAGTGGGACTGCTAATCTGTAGCTTTATTGGAAGAAAACCATGCTCTTTGCTCCAAAAACAAGAGCCAGCTTTGGTGGTGGCAGAGGCAAGAGATGGATTGAAATACAATCAAAAACAAGACAAATGCCCCATCTTGTAATGCCGTTTTACTGTACCTTCACTCCCGTCAGCATGCCTGTTGTGGAAACACTAAAATCGAGATACGCTAACATTTCAGGCGTAGGTGGTTTGTAGACTTGAGACAGTCGCTTCCTGGGCAAGTCATCTGTGCAAGAAAGGAGCAAACGTGGTTAGCGAAGAGCTAATGAACTGCTACTTGAAAGGAGAACAAAGCCTTCAAAAAGGGTGAGCTGGACCGTAAAGCTTTCTCGTAACTCTTTCCAGAAGAGAGGCTAGCACATGAGAAGGACTTTGCCAAAGTCCTCATGGAGAGAACTATTTATTCTAAGAAAAGCAGAGAAAAGACTTCTTCCTCGTGTGTGTGTAACCTGAACAACAAATGCAAAAGAGATGGGAATAAATAAGGGAGAGCCTGGCTTATATTTTGGATGTTTCTTCTAATATGTAAGCATTTTTTTAGAGAGCCACCCAGTTAGCATCTGAGATGGAAGCCATGGTTCTCTCCCTTCGGAAATCAATAGTAAGCCCAAAGCAGCACTTGAAACAATTTTTTAAGCCCAAAAATCGCACCTGTGTCAATGATGGTTGGCCAAGTTTTCACATCCACAGCAGCAGCTGCCTCTCTGGATTTCAGTAGTCTCATTAAGGTCTGCGTTGTGAGAATACACGCAGCTTTGCTGACCTACAAAGATAAAACTCTTTCTCAAAAAAACAGGAAAAAAATGAAAAAAAGACAAAAAGAGACAAGAGCGGGTCCCAGAGGCACTGCACTTGCATGGTCTGATATCCAGGTGGTATTTTACCACACGTAGCCAACTTCCCCCAGCATTAATTTCCTTGGCTTTTCACCCCAGCCCTCTACTCCTTCTGCACTAAAATTCCAAGTGCAGCGAAACATACAAATAAGGAATGCAGGATCTTCGGAGTAGCTGTGTGTGTGCAGCTTTCTCCCCAGGGGCAGACGGCTCCGAGCGCCCCTGCTCTCGCCTGCAGCCCCGTTACTCACTTCCACGATCATTCGCACTGTGGGCAGGGTAGCAGTGAGGCTCTGAGCATGAGGTGGTCTCACGGTCACAGGGATGCAGCCCGCGTACAAACAGCCATAGAACGCGCTGATTAGCTCAATGCCTGCAAGGACACGAGAGGCTGGAGTGTAGGACGCCGGTGGACGGACACCCCGGTGACGCCGGCCTTTCCCCCCGCGTGCTTTCGCTCCAGGCATCAGTCACGATTTTCGTTAGAGGGGACACAGAGCAGGCACTGCCACGGCACAGCCGTGCGACACAAGCAGTCCGAACACTGACGGCAGCAGGGCCAGGCAGCTGCGAAAGCCTGAGACGGGACTGGGAAAGCAGCTGACCACAAGGAGAGGGAAATAATATCCCAAAAGTGAGTCAGGACGAGGCAGGAGTGCCTGGAAGTAGCAGGAGAAACGCCCCGGAGCGCTGTGCTGCACAGCGGGTGTGAAGAGCTGGGGCCTGCAGTGCCCAGCAGCGCTGCAGCCTGCACTGTTGGCAACTGCTGCTGCAGAACGGGCAACCACCCGACTCAGAGGAAGCTAAAGGGGGTGGCACCAGTCTCGCCCTGCCATTTCCTGCAGGAAACTACACGCTTTCCCTGGAGGAAAAACTGCCAGCTGGCGGCGTGAGCCCAGCCAAACGAGGCTTGGGAAGCGACCAGGAGCCAAGCGTCCCTGGTGCAGTGACTAATGCAGCTCTCCAGTAGAACCAGCGTGGTCACGAGCTCCTAATAACCCTGCAGTGAGCATATCGTATCACAGGATCTTTGAAAAGCACTGAAGGTTTTAAAGATTTTATGCTAAACATAAGGATAATGCTAAATCTCTGGAGCTCCGGACACCTATGCAGAAGTGAGAAGTTATAAATCAGCTCTTCCAAAAGCTCTACAGCCAAAATGTAAGCCCTGATTTGGTGACTGCAGGACATCAGGACTGCCCTCCTTGGAGTCAGCACTGGATCAGGGAGCTCTGTAGTGCCTAGGGCATCAGGGCTGCAGAGAAACTGGCTTACCAGGAGGATAGAGAAGCACCACGTTGTCTCCTGCGTTGAGATGCCCTTTGTCATACAGAATTGATGCAATTCGCTCAGCTTTTTTGTGCAGCTGAAGGCAGGTGGCTGTACATACAGTAGTTCCCTTGAAAGGAAACAAAAATGTTCTAAACAAAGCCTGGCATAACACGTGTGATCGTGAACTGCCTGCTGCTAAAAAACAGTCTCAAATTTGTGCTGCCTGATACGCTGGGGACCTTCACCAACACTCGACACCGAATGTACCTTGGCATTTAATAACAGGAAGAGTGGGTGGTCAGGAGTTGCTTGAGCTCTCCACTGCAACACCTCTGTCAGGAACTGGTGCTGAAATAAAGAGGCAATAATCAAATATTAGCACTTCGACTGCAGAGGTGAGACCTAAGTCACATTGCTGCCATTTCACAGTTTAGCTGTATGGTGCACTCTTCTTGCATCCTCTAACTCAAACAAATCTGGATTTACCTTTTTAACTAAATCATTGTCTTCTATTTGACCAAGATCTCTTCCAGAAGCTTGAGCAATGCGCTTCCCAGCCACCAGGTTCCCTACCATCACAGAGGCAGGGCCGACACCTGTGGATAAAGAAGAGCCACATGGGATCAGAACAAAGGAACATCTGGGAATAGATTCTTTCAAAATTACCTGCTAGCTACTGGTGTATATAATGTTATAACAGAAGTCTCCAGCAAGCAGAACACTCAGCAGAATTTGTGCATTGCAGCTTTGTAGGTGCGAGGTAGCGAACTTTAGTTTACTAACTCGAAACAAAAGCAGCTCAAGTTACCTGGTTGCTTTTGCCTGGGTTTCGGCAAGTTCGTCACACACGTGTGCGGGCACATGAGGATGTTGCACGGATGCAGAGAGCCCTCCAGAAAGTGCTGTTTGGTTTGAGAGATATGGATCCCTCCCAGCGGAGTTTTTGGCAATGTATTGGCTGGCACAAGAGCAAGGCAATATACACCCACTTGGTGAATGCTGTCAATTGCCTGGAGAAAGGAGAGACAGTCACTTGACTGCTTGGTACCACTCAGTCGAGTGTTACTCACTGTGTTGATCTATTCCAAGACAAATCCCTACATTTCTATAAGGTGTTAGAGGAGCAATACAGTTGCCATCATTCCATTTCACCTGGGTAGCATTAGCAATCCCTGTGGTAAGAGTTAAGTGCCTGCTGGCATCCTGTCCTTCATACATCCATATCCTGCCATATACAAGAAACTCATTTTTAAATTGTTCATGACTAAAATCTCAAAATATAGACAGTTGCTTGATGAATCATCCAATTTGGATTTTAGGATTTTATCCATCTGTCTCCTCTGAACCAGCACCCTCTGTTCCCTTTTTTGTCCTCCTTGGCATTGAGGCATCTAATACATTATTCAGATCACCAAGTACTTCCCCGACTTCTCTCCCCAGTGTGCCTGCTTTACAACCTGAACATTATTCCCAAGAGTTGCATACATGCATGAAGCTCTCCAGCAAGCATTCATATTCATTCTGGGTTCTTAGGGCGGCACTTCAGCTGTTTTAACCGCTCTCTGTTCACCATCTCCCTGCTGCAACTGCATCTCCAGAGTTAAGGGCAGCTTTAAAGCGTGACGTTGGGCACCAGCACGATTCAAGCAGAATTCCTGAGAGTGAACTGGGTCTGCTCTGGAGTGCTGAGAAGCAATTATGTTTCTCCCTGCTAGCACAATGCTGACCACTCATCAGAGCCTGCATCAGGTCCTCCGTTTTCCGAGGATCTTCAGACATAAAAGAACAGCTTGTGCACAGTAGATGCACCAGCTTGTGACCTTGTAAAAATATCTTGCTGCCAAGAGGGATCATGAGCCTCTGCTCTTTCCATCTGGGGCATGCGGCATGTTAATGGCCTCTGATCTGCCCACACACCGAAAAATGGGCACTAAGTCACCTCGTCCACCCGCGCAGCTTGGCTTACCTGCAGCACTCGGCTCATCCACTGAAAACTGTCCTCCTCGGAGGCGTCCGGCCTCTGCTCCGCAACCACCACAATCCTCTCGTCGTAGAACACAGATACGGAGAACACAGCAATCCTAAGGAAAAGGCAAGAGCCCTGTTTGCAGAAGTGCCAGGTTTATTCCTTGAAGATAAGAGCAAAGGAAACAGACCAAAGGCAAAACCCCTAAAATGCATGGAGCAAAGACAAATCAGGAAATTAATAACTCTTTCTTGCTGCAGAACATCAGCCAGTGGCTAGCTACTATGGAGCCTTAGAAGTTATGTAGAGCCAGAATTAATTTTTCTGTAAGTCTGGTTTATCCTGTAAACTGATTCCTTCCCCCAAAATACACGGACTTGACAAAAAGTCAAACAGGATATTGAGGAAAACTGATCTGTGCTAGGAAGCATCAGGCCAGCTACTGCCTAAACCTAAAATATACTCATTTTAGGCTGATCAACCCAAACAAATCACCTACTGATAAGAAAATAGAGATCACACTATAGATCACATTTCATTTTACCGGGTGCAGAAATTTATGGGAGGGGGACACGTTTATTTTGCTAACCTTCCTCTGTAAACTGTTTTGATTGATTCTACTGCCAATCCCGTTGCTACAATGTCATCAGCATTGTGCCTGCGTCCACTGACTGTCAGCAATCCATCCATTTTTCCAACCACAAACACCAAACTGCCCTGAAAGATAAAAAGATGAGGTGAAGTTATACAAAGCAGATTTTCAAATGTCTTTGATAGTGTATTTTTAAACTCTTAACTTGCCTATAACTTCAATTGCTAGATCAATGAACTTGTATAAAACATTTTCTTCCTCTTTGAATTACATCACATATGACTAACTGAGGTGAATCATTCTAGCAGCTCACTGAGCCAAGATACTTTAGCATGTGTAGCAGAGCTGCAGCACAAAAGCCTTTTACATTTTGTTTTAGGAGAGATAGAAAGCTAAAAAAATGCAACAAGTAGCATGGTAAAGCACTGTACTGGTAACATACTGCAAAAGGAAGGGTTCTTACTGGCTTAAGCAAACCCATTACCTCTCAAATGCCAATGTAAGTTACTTTTATCTTAAAAATCCCAGGCTTTTAGTATTAACACAGGAAAACAGCAGTGCATGCTCAAAAACCGTGTTACGTACGGGTCCAACGAAACCCAGCAAGCCGGAGCGCACGAACGGCACGTCACCCACCGGAGAGCCAGACGAGCTCACAGGGATAACCTGCAACACAAGGAGGGCTGCTGCAGGTGGAGCGCATCTCCCCAGGGACAGAAAGGGATTTCCCAACTAATTCTGCACTGGAAATCGCACTGCACGCAACTCATACGGAAAATGGGTGTGTGGGAAAAAAAAAAGGAGATTTTACATCATCATTGGTTTTACATAGGAACCAGACAGAGAAAATGCAGCCTATCACACCTACCTCAAACGTATTCTTTGTCACGCCAGCCAGCCCATAATACATCATTCCTCCTGCTCTGGAGCTCACACAGATTTCACCAATCTCATCTGTTTTACAGAGCTGAGGGGGTCCGTCGGGTTTCACTATACACATCATTCCTAGGGCAAATTCCATATTGTTAGGAATATTCCTACGATTTGGTTTGCAAAAGAGCTACCACTTTTAACCACTCCTGCACGTTCTCACCTCCTGGCATCACGTGGCCAACATCTTGGACAGTGAGAGCGGAGTTTTTATCTTCAGTGTTGACACGAATCACACCAAAACTCAGCCCGTTCATGGACAGGATGGCTCTTCCGGGCAGAGGTGCCCCAGGGACCCCAGGCCTTTGAGGGACACAAAAATGAACAGCGAGGCAGACAAACAGGGGATCCTTAGACTCCGATGAAGGCATCACAGCAACAGAAAAATGCATATTGCACCACCTCCTCTTTTCTTAACAAATTTAAATCATGAGATATCAAGATTCCTTCCCAGAAGAGTCAGCATATATTTTACAGGAACAAAAGCTCTCCTATCTTAGGAGTAATGTTTAATAACAGCCACTTGATCACCCAAGCACAAACGTCAGTGGAGCTTATTACATGCTTAAGTCAACTATGACCGATCGGTGTGTGAGCAAACCGTGGCCAGGATCACTTAATCTTGCAAACAGGCTGCAATACTACACACACATTACCTCCGTATTGCAATAGTCATTGCTTCTGGAGATGTGGCACAAGGACAGATTGCCTCCGGTTTAAGCCCGTGGCTCTGAAACAAACTCAGGAAGGCATCACATGAGGAAACAGACCCTGGAAAGGAAGAAAATAAATAACTGACTTTATATGAGCTGACTTAGAAATAGTCTGTAAAATAACCCAGAAATAAAAGCAATAAAGCATGGGAAACCCCTTGCTGGTGCTGTAGTACTACAACCCATTGCTCTCGGTTACTTGAGCCTACAGTTTTCTCAGAAGTAGCTACAAAAGGAGCAAAATTTGCACCTAGGGCAGCAAGCAGCTGATCCCCCTCCCTCGTCAGGGCAGCAGGACGCACATACTCACAGGGATTTGCACCATCAGTCACGATCAGCATCCGCAGAGAGCTCAGACTCACGTCTCTTTGGTCTCGGTGGGCCATCATGGCCCAGTGCAAGTCTCGACACTTCACCAAAGCAACTTTTGCTGCAAATGAAGGCAACAATAACAGTTATCAGAGAGAAGAGCTTTCTGCTTCCATATTGCCACGAAGGCGCTAAGGCAAGCAAACGTGAACTCATGTAGCTTGTAGCAACGACAAGTCCCAACATACAGTAGCATCTGCTGGGGGATGCAGGCCATTCCCCAGCCCCTGAGCCAAGGAGCATCGTTAGAACCGTCTGAATATCCTGGCTACAGGCTTGGGATCACGTGGAAATTTTTTGTGCTCAGTTATTTTCCTGGTGTCATAAAAGCCACTGGCTCCAGGTATAGAGGTTCAGAAGTCACGAACAAGCTGTGTGGTTTGCCATCATTCCCAGAGCATTGGGACTTTGTGTATATTTAGGGACAAAAATCAGCATTTTGGCCCAAATACTTTGCTACTGAACAGCAATAAGGCAGGCTGTAATGCATTTGATATTTTAATGCCCCTCATTCATTTATTATAAAAGCTTAAGCCTTAAGTTGCAGAAGAAACAGTTACCTTTGTGGGCATGAACTCTCTGCACCCATGAGAGTGGGCAGGTTTTCATCACCGAATAGGGCACACTGATAGTATGCAGTTTGTTCATTACATTCTGAAAAGGAGAAATAAGATTTTTAAGAAAATTAACACAAAATCTATTATGAAGCAGAAATAGGAGTTACCCCCCACTCCTCATCAAGCCCTCTTTCCTATGGGAATTCGCACACAAATACTTGGGATACTTCTATGTTTCCTGCAAAGCAGATAATATTTCAAAGTATCATTTGAATTTACAGTAAAGCTTAGCAATTGAGCAGGAAATGCTGCTACTTCTGCCAGATCTGCAATTCTCTGAAGAGAGGGGTATGAATGACTTAATAATGCTCCAAAACCATGTCCTCAAACTTTGCAATTACAAAGCATTAGGAAATGCTTCAGAAAGTCTCCACAGGCTCAACTCACCGTTAGAATACCATGCCACAGCCCTGCATCCTTCTTAAAATCCAAAACATTCACTATCGTTTCACCTGGAAGAAAGTTGCTGCATTGAGTAAAGTGCGCCCGGTCAGCTCTGTTATTGGTGCTACGTTCTGCTGCTTTTCTGGGGCATCACCCACCTTCAGAATAGTTGCAGGCCTGCGACAAGGCTTGACAGTGAGAGAGCATGGCGATTCGAGACACCGTCACACCCATCACGCTGCCCTCTTTGCTAGTCTTGTACTACAAAAGAAAAAAAAAAATCAATGTGACTCTAACTGTCTCTCATGAAAGAAATTAAAGCACAGAATTCCCATTGCAGTCAAGAGGAAGAAGGAAAAAGAAGAGTATTTGCTTGTAGCAAAGCATCAGCAAGGTTCACTGCAGAAAAGATTTTTCAAGTAACAAATCTATTCAGATTACCTCTGAAGAGATGTGAGATCTGAAGAGATGAGAGACACCAATTTAATGTATTTGTGCTTGTTTTATTCCTACTATAAGGCCACGAAGATGCACAAAACTAAAACTTCACAGCAGGCTGTTGCAGCAGCTAGACACTGGGAGGTTTAAGGCACTGAGGTGGAAGTATTATCTCTGTGATGATTAGAGCATTAAATCCAACTCACAGAAGCTCCTCATATTTCCCATTCAATACTCACCTCAATGTATGCTGGCTCAGTTCCTGCAGCTGAGATGTTGGGCTGCCAGTCCTTAGGAGATTTGGAGAGATATTTTGAATCTGTCACGACCCATTTGAGCCTGGGCCAACCTAGAGCCAAAATTAAAGCGGAGTTTATTTAGTGAGGAATTGATATGCTGCAAAAGTACAAGAAGAGGCAATCATTCGTCCAAGTTCAGTTATACAAGCACACATACTAAGCCACGTCAAGCTACTAGCCAGAAGGTTCATCTTATTTCTCATCAGGGAGTTCAGTGGGCAACATGGCACTTCCTCTACTCAGGAAAGATCCCTGCAGTATTTCTAAATATAGCTCGTTGAATCATTAATAAAATAGGTTCTGAACCTGCCAAAGGCCTCCGAAGGAATCCGAGGACAACTCCAATTTGTAAGATGGATTTTTCGTAACTTCCAAAGCACTAGAGTATTTCTGTCAGAGATATGCATATGATATGGATTGATCCATAAAACACACAATTGTAAGCAATGCTACCAGGAAACTTGTTCATTTTGCCAAAAATAAGGTCCCCAGAATGTATTGAGACTTATGACAACTACTTGCAGACAGTTCAGCTATAGTAAAAGTACAATCAAAAGTGAATATACAGCTCTCTAACCTTTAAACTGCACAATTTCTCCGTTTTGGGTTTTTGGAAGCCCTTTCAGGCAGACTTCAGTGGTGAGGGCCAATGCAATCCCACAGCTGCCCAGAAGAAAACCGATCTGCTGACCGCCAGCATCCTAAGGGAAGGGAGGGAAAAGAAATCATTTCCGTTCCAAAACAGCAGCCAACTTTCCCCTTACCAAATTCTAAGGTTTGGTAATGGTCTGGTAACTGGGTGGTAACATTATGGATCACAGCAGGGAAAATAAACCCAAAAGCTCTGCAAAGCTGCCGCAAACACTGCTCTTGGTTTGCCCTTTTCCTCCCACCCTCAAGTGCATCACAGGGCTCTGAAAGGCAAATGACAACCACTGTCTGGCAGGAATAATGCAGCAATTCCTTCCTAAGCTTCTACAGTAACACATTTTGGAAGATGCCATGGCCCACACGCAGGTTTGCTGGGTGAAAATGGACACATACTATGTGTCAATAAAAGTCCATAAGGAAATTTATGTGTCATTAAAAAAAAAGCAAAATAGTCACTTAATTTTCTGCATACTGTATCTGCTCTTTTCGACTCATTTTGAAGTTCAAAAATGAAAAGATTACGTAACTTGGGAGAAATTGCAGGGAAATCTGCTGATTCTCAAAGGGAATCCTTCATATCCAAGACAAGTATTGCAAGACCAAAAGGAATTGGACGTGCAATTCGCAGAAAGCAAATCTCACTTAGAGACACGCCCAGCATTCAGGCACTGAGTATATGCCATTTATTTTCATTAATGGAAGCACAGACGCTTTGGAGAGAAATCATGAGGCATAAAAAGGGAAAATGTATAATTACACTGAAATAAGGCGCTCGTTCCCTCAGTAACTAATTTTTATTGCACAGTGATAAAAACACTGAAATGAGATGGCTTACTAAGAAACCTGATTGAACAAATATGGGAGTAGCTTTAAATATTTTATTTGGTTACTGTAGCAGTTGTCACACTGAGGATAAACGAGGGGAAAAAAAGAAAAAAAAAAGCTGTGTCTCCCATAATATTACCAGACTAGCTACCATTTCATTACCACCTCTCTTGCCATGTTTGCCATTCTGCTGTTACTTTGTTTCCTCTTGTGAAATTTTATAGTTTTAGACAGCTCTTGAAATGGCAATAACGCAGCAAAATGATAAAAATTACGGTAAGGGTAAAGAAAATGCGCATTTGAGCAGAGAATTTACAAGAGGTGGTTCCTGGAAGGTTTCAGAAATGTTCAGGACCTTCAGGCTCCAGGAAAGTCAAAAGACCAGTTGATGCTTGAGCATTGCTGGGAATGAGATCCCATGGATCAGAGGGCAGAGTGCCTGATCCTATAACACTGAGCACAGTGTTATAAGCCCTTTTATAAACTATAATTCTTAGATGAATCAATCATTTCCAGCTGCTCAGCATGCCTGTGTGGTCTCTATGTGTTTTTCCATTTTTGAACTCCTGTTGCAGGTTCAACCAGGTCTTGCACCTCGTGTTGATACAGAACCATTGAGGCAGCAGCCAGATGCTGTGAACCACTATCAGAGGTGGATGCTCTGACTTGGTTTTCATCCCGCATCAGCCTATCACTCCTCTACGTTCCATCAACGTTACCTTTCTGGTAAGAGGTACCTCTATAGGCACTGGTATGACTTCTGCTAGCAGACAGCCGTAAAACGCCACCATAAACATGACCGGGTCGTTGTTGGGATAAACGAGGGCTACCTACAAGTCACAAGAAAGGTTTTGTTAGTGAAATGCAAGGCAAAATTGCCAAGCTCAGATGTGTAGTGACTAAAGTCAGCCAAGTTCACATAATTTCATATTCCACCCCAGCATTTTTTCCACAGGCCCCGTTCAAGCCCTCCTCCTCACACCCATCTGGCATACACACGTGTTCCTCGTGTGCACCTCGTGTCACATTCCCCCTGCACACGCATGCACACGCGGAGGCACCACCACCCACCCCCGGGCACATGGATATCATTTCTCTCCCTGCATTTCTTCCAGAGCTGCTATGCTCTTCCCTAGATTTATCCCAAAGTCCAAACTGAGGAAGTTGCTTGCAGAGGAACCAGCAGATTGAAAAACCAAAGATATCTTCCCCAAGTAGCCTGTGTCTGGGATAACAGTCTCACTATTAAAAGAAGCAGATTTTAGTGTCTGTGGTAACTTAGAACGTCCTGCCTCCCCGCCCCTACTTTAATGTTTTTAAAGCTTCAGAGGGACACCCAGTTCCACCTCTTACCCTATCTCCAGGCTTTAACACAGGTTCATTTTTGGTCCCCAGTTTATTAAGCAATGTGTAGGCCAGCTTGAGACTTCTGCTCCACAATTTGCCTAGAACACAAAGAGGAGAGACTTGTACAAATCTAAATCAACCCAACAGACAAGAGAATACATTTCAATTCCCAACTGCTTTATCCACGTACTGTCACCCACTGTGTTGCAGTTACACTACTGCATCAACAAACTTCTCTCAACCCAGGAACGCGCTGGAATTCACTAGGAAACGTCCTGTACAAAGTGAGGTTCTACCCTCTGCTCCCCTTCCGGAAGGGTTTAACAACCCCCAGCTCACCATACGTGAGGGTATAAACGGGTTTTCCTGTAACATCCAGTGCGGTGAGACAGGGGCATTTAGCCTGCGTGGTTCCCCAGCGCTGCAGAGCTGCTTCCAGGGCAGGCGGCCAGTTACAAACGATGCCCAACGGCTCTCCCTTCACCGGGGTCATCTGGCGGCCCTCCGGCTTGGGCTGATTTGGGTCAGGCTGTGGAACTGAAGAAGATTTGATCATGTTCCCGGTTCGTCTTAGCTCATTTACTCCCAGTTAAGCTGGAAAGACATACTGAAAAAAAAGGCAATGCGTTTCCAGCTAGTCTGTGTGTTTAACAAGCTCTATCGCATTTTTGTTCTCTGCGGAGCTCTGCAGAAAACAAACCATCACTGTGAGTCTAGTCTGCTCCTAATGTGCTACTGATTGCTATAGAGTATCAAGGAGGGTAACACAGAACCAGAGAAAAGACAAAAGAGTCTTACTAAGTAAGGCTGTAGTAAAACTACCAGCAAGAACAATTCCATTGGGACTTTTATTAAAATAGCTTAAGAACATTTTTAAAACGCTATTTGAATATTTTTGTTAATAAGTTTTAGTTATTGTAAGATGTTTAGTGTTGAAGAGGCCGCACAAAGCTCTGCACTACAGTGAATTATTTCAAATGCTATTTTTGGACCAGTGATTGCAGGTCACAGACTCCTCAGGAACGCTCTCAGTAGTGCAAACAAAGAATCAGAATGAGTCAACTTCAGAAACAATGGCAGAATTAAATCTAGCAGTGTGCGAGTCTGTGTGCTTATAATAAATGATTAATAAAAATATTATTTGGTGCTGTTACCTTCCACAATTTCTTCAAAATCATCCACAAAAAATTCTTTCAGGGGTGGCCTTTTAGGTCTTTTCAAGGTGTTAAGCAACTGTTGAATTTTCGTGGAGACTCTACTACTCACAGGAACACCTGGAGGGAAAGATTTTAGCTAATAAAAGTACTCATCATCTCTACTGACACTTGTGTCCTGCCTCCTTCTGCTGAAGGATGCTCTTGGCGTGCGCACTCATCCAGCTAAGGGTTTCCGTCACTAACGCTTGCGCAGTGCAGGCTGACATTAGTTACATCAGTTCTGGATTAACTCAGTTGTCAGAAAAAGCTAGCAATAGCGAGTCCTTTTTAGAACATTCCCCGCATTGCAAAGCCCAATCTCCATCTCTCTTTGACCAACTGCACTTGCTGCGTGGTTATCGCTTGCTCGGTCCCCCCACAAGTCATGTCCTTCCTTAGGGACCATTCCCATTCCTGGGAACACTGAAAGCTTCCATACCATCAGCAGTATCCATCAGACTAGAGCGATTCGATCCCTTGTGCATGCCCTTCACGATGCCCGAAGGAGGAAGGTCAATCGCTGCCGGGCGTGCTGAGGAAGAGGAGGTAGTTGCTGTGACATCTGGGGGAACTGAGAAATTCTCTAGAAAAAGGAGAAAATTGAGATGGTGATTAACAAACCTTCCATCAGCACAAGGCGCAAGTGAAGTGTCTGTAACCAACAACCTTAATTCAATGGGTCGGATTCTTATGGGGGCTCTTGTCAACGCTACAGAAGCCACATCCTAAACATTAAGTAGCCCTAGGAGGTGCACGTCCAGTTTGGAAAACAGAAAATGGAGACAGTGGAGACGCAGGTGAGCGGCTTTGTCCAAGTCAGCAAAGTAATTTAGCAAAATACTGACAAAATTCCTATTCTTGGTCTGCAGCCCTCAAATAAAGCAAAATCTCTTGGCATTCAGCTCTCTTGCTAACCTGTAAAAATGAGACAGTTCTTAAACCTGTCAGCTCTGACAGCCTCAAGGTGCAAAACATTGTTCCACAAGAAGTTCTTATTTCCGATGAGTTTGTAATGCTTCAAAATAGAGCTCTGCACACTTGAGTAATTCTCTCATTAGCCTCATCTTAAATAAACAGTTTTTGCTGGCGTAGGATTTCTTCACACATGACGGTAGGTTCAAACACTTGACAGGGCAGGAGTACTCTATTCCAGAGCAACAGAAGCAGCAACTGTTGCTTCTGCAGAAAAAAGAACTTGGAAAGCACATGTCGGCTTGCACAGAGAAAGCCTTGAACAAAGTCAGATACCAAACAAGGAAAAATAAAGCTTTCTCTGGCTTATTCTTTGCATCTTTCTTTCTAGAAGGAAAAAATACGTATTTATAGACCTTTTGGAGATAATGCAATGAGTATTTCTGCTGTAAAGAACTTCTAAGCTCACCAGGATCGACAGATTTTCTAGACATTTACAGACTTTTACTGCTCTCTTCAAAGAGGAGTATAAAATTGCATATGTTGAGTTTCTATTCATATAAATTGTTATCCTAAGATAAATGTGTACGTGACATATAATTGTGACAAAAATGTACCACTTCTACTTTGCATAAAATGCTAATTACATTAGTTATTTTGTAGCTAGACAGCTGGATTACCTTAATTCATTACAAAAGGAATTGTGGCTTTCTGCATTGGCCAATTAAGAGCCTCTGTGCTTCAGAGATAAGTTATATTGACTATATTTTATGGACAATTTCCCAAGTTTTCCATTTCAGAAAACAACTTGCATCTCAGCAAAGAAACAAACAAACAAACAAACATAAGTGAAGCAATTAAAAACCCCCAGTGCTTCTATGCACTGCTTGCCCCAAACCAGTTAAGCAAAAGCAGAGAGCACACAAATACAGACATTTCCTAAGATGCGGTAATATCCTTCATAGCGGATAAAAAAGACAAACATACACAAAGCAAAACAAACTTGGCCATTTCATACAGAAGCATCAGCAGCAAGGAGCACCTCAGAGCCTCAAAAAACTGAGCCTGGGGTATCCAGATCTGTAGGTTTTTGCTCCCTCTTCTCAATACCTGGATGCCCTGATTATTTCCCAGACTAATAATGAAATATCTGTGTTAAATCTTTATTTACGCTACTTCCTCAATGACACGCTCACTTATTTGGATCCATGGCTGGGGTTTTGGGTTGGTTTTAGTAGCACTACGACAATAAACCCTTTGGGCTTATAACAAAAGGATAAGGCTAGAAGGTAGTTTCCTCGCCCTGAACAGACCAGGACACCCCTGGGGTAAATACCAGGACACGGGTGACAAATGCTACCTGCATATGGTAGCTTCGTGCCCGCTGTAGCTGCAAAGAGCTGTAGACACTCTGCATGCTGCTGCAATGCTGCATGCACAGAGTCCTGCCATCTGCAGCTGTCAGTGCTCTCATCACTAAGGAATCTTTTCCCCTCTGCAAGTTCCTGCTCCCCATGTCCCCTTTTCCAACCAACTCAATCATCTGAAGTTCTTCAGGGAAGAAAAATAAATGAACAAATAAACAAGCTCCCCCACACCAGTGGTGGCCGAATTCCAATGAACCCAAGCAGTTCTACCAACGCTAACTAAACTCTTCTTCCAAATTTCCCTTCCACTGGGGACACTCCATTGGACAACTCCAGCTTTATTAACACAGTCTGAACTTGAAGCAGGTTTTCTGTTCATACCCAGCTCCTACCTATTCGAGTATTGGCAAATACATCAGCTAGTGACCCACTGGTCCCTTTGCCTTCTCCATGGGATAGTGTAGAAGATGCTGATGAAGATGTGGATGACCCCTGAATAGATCGGTTGATCCAAGACTCAGCATTCTGCAAGCTCTGATGCAATGCAGCAGAAAGAGCAGCTTGGCGCCTTAGCGACCCCTCATCCTCGGATGCAGAAGACGTGTCTGTGTGGAAGCAGAAAAGAAAATCTAGCTCCTTATGGAAAGGCACATTGCACTGAACATGCTCTCTTTGCAATTCACATATCAATGGCAAAGGCTTGTAATATGAAACTCTTTTTTTCACAGACTCTTGTCAAACATGGTTATGCAGGCCAAAACAGAAGTTAAAGCAGCAAACACCTCTAGTACGATGAATATATTTACTCCTGTTTTTCCCTCTGTTTAAAGCATACAAAATATTCAACCCATTAGACAAATATCCTGTCTTGATTTATTGCCTTTTCGCTCATTATTGTTTCAATCATATTCTATAAAAAACAGATACTATATTGACCAACACGGATAATTCTGAAATGGAAAGTGAGGGGTCATATCATTCTCAAAATCAAAAATTTGCAGAAACAAAGCAGGACACAGGCACTGGGAAAGAAATGTGTCAAGGCCACATGTAGAAAATGCTTTTGTGCTCTTCTAAATGGGTCCCTTTCAACTGCAGAAAACAAAACAGAACAGAACAGAACAACAAAAACACACACAAGGACCCGCATCTTGCATTTGCACAAGAACAGATATCTCCTCTGTCCTAAAGCTATGAACTAATTATTTCTTCATCATGAAGACAGCGCTCGTTACGTGGTATCCTAAGTTGTACAGCGCTACACAAAAACATTCAGTTACACTTTGGCCTAAAATTTAAGTATTCCTACTTAAGAGTGGCTGTCTACTCTTCTATAGCATCCCTTAAATCATAAATCAAGCTATTAAATTACATTCTACCTACTTGGTGAAACAAAATCCAGTCACTTATTTGGAAGAAGGGGCCATTTCCAATTATACTGGAAGTTTTGGTGCTAACTTTTATTTGCGTAGCACCCGCAGCTCTGAACACGCTGCATCCTGGACAAGTTAGCACAGAGCCGAGCCCCAAGCAGACACTGGGAACGGGCACGAGACCCCAAGAGGAAGGAAAACGTAACAGGAAGAATGGATAAAAAAGGAGTAAAAGAGGATTCTCAGGTGAGGTGGCCTAACAGAGAGATTTCAAACAGCAATAGGATGAATTCATGCCAATGAGGAGGGGCTTTGAGTATTCAGATAACTGCATTGATCCAATTGACTGTGATGCTCCCATACAATGGGAGTCAACAAAAAAGTCACTGCTGAAAACAATATCCATTGTAACGTGTGAGCACAGCTGCTTGGAAATGGAAGTTTTTGTTATCAGCTGATACATGTGTGTCCTAATAGAGAGCTACTCTGGCACGGAGGCAAAACATGAGAGGTGCTAAAAATGAGCAGTCTTACCAAAATCCATGGTCCTTACCCCGAAACATAAATCCTGCAAATCCTTGAGCCCTGAAGGAGCAACACCTTTTCCTGTATGTTGAGTACTACCCTTACCAGAACGCAACCATGAATTATGCAACTGCGGTAGGTGCGAGGGAAGCAAAAGAAGAAGTCTTAGTCCAGGAGGCCTGCTCAGTTCTTGCCAATTAATGCTCTAAGGGCTCCCGGAGGAGGATTCACTTCCACAGCCCTAACAGCAGTGTCACAAAAACAAGCAGCTGCTCAAACGTGGCGAGGGAGCTCCAGGGCTGCCTACGTACGTGCACAAGATGCTGAATATTTCACCAAGTGCAGCCTCCTCATTTGGAAACTATTCGTAATGCGAGTCCTAGCATCCACGAGACGGGTCCACCGTAAGAACCTAACCTGGGGGAGTGCAGGCGTCGGCTGGAGACTGAACGAACGTCGAGCGCCGCTTCGTTGGCATGGGCAGAGCCATCTTCTGCTCCTTGTGCTTTGCCAGCGCCGCCTGGACCGCTTCTGTGTGGATATCTGCAAAATGGAAGGCAGCGCGCCTCGCTTTGCAACAGAAGAGGAAAAGGCTTGTGCATTTTAATATATGTACATAATGCAAGCGAGTACACCGCCCCAGCTCCCAGTCTAGTCTGTGAACTCAAATTCTGAACCAGTTAGGTGGGATTTGGGAAAAACCTCATGCTCAAAATTCTGAACAAATATAGTTCTTAGGTAAATCTTGAAGGCTACAAACTGCAGCTGTAAATGCATATTCCTCGGCGAGTGAAACACTTTCCTCCCCAGCAAGCAGGAAATCTCTTGCCCTGCCCTTACCAGATCGATACCGTTCATCTCTGGCTCCCCCTGAGCGAGCTCGGTGAAATTTGGATGAGGATGAGGACGATGATGATGCTGAGGCTGGAGTTGCAGATGGGGCAGGCGTCTGAGTTCTGGTTTCCTTCTGTAATGCTGGATCGACCCCTGGAAGAGAGTCCACAATTCTTTAAGGGCAGAAAATAGCCTTTTTTTTGAGCATAAATGTGCAAAGTGCTTTTAGAGAGAATACTCATTTATACCAGCCTCCTCCTGGCCACTGCTGCTGCAGACACAGGGCAGCAAAGGGGTTTAATGGGTGTAATAAATCATCATCCAAAGTTAAGTTTGAGTTGTGGGAAAGAGCAAACCCATGATATGGGAGGAGGGAGCAGAGAAGCTGGGCTCATTCCTCAACATTCATGAAACTTGACTTTTTAGTGTGAATTATTGACAGTAAAACTAACAAGAGACCAATAGCAAGAGCCTTTGCTGTCCACAGAGCTCTTGTTCTTCAGGTTCTGGCCACTTCCAGCATGTGTCAAGGCGTTAGCATCCTGGAAAGGTTTGCTTTTCCCATGAATACAGGGCGCTGAATAGATAATCTGATAAGAAAATCCTCATCTTGCATAATTCACCCAGGCACGGATCCTCACGGCTGCTGTTGGAATCGGGATTCTAAAAGGGTGTCTGTGCTTCAGTGGGAACCTCGTGAAAAGCAAAAGCCAAGGTCACAACTGCTGCTGCCTTCAGGCTGTCACCTGCAGTCATGCAAAAAGAGCAGCAATTGTCATCTGAAAATGCACTTCTTAGGAATTCTCACGAACTACTAAAGGGTTAGAGGAATTAAGAGGAAACCACAAATCCCAGATTCCAATTCCAGTCATGCTAGTTTCTTAGTGCATGGTTTTAGGTAAACAACACAAAGCAAGTGCCTGGAGCTCAGCAAACTGACTGTACCAGCAAATCACACCAAACGAGTTGCGGAAATCTTCAAACGTGCCCTAGAACTTGCAGCATCCTACCGAGCAGGACATCATGGCAAATCAGCTACGTATCTCAAGCCAAGAGGGCAGAAGAACAACCGTTTCCTCTCCTGCTGCTGTAGAGATGGGGAGCAAGAATCAACCCTGCAGAGTTTTGTTTCCCTTCTGAAAGCCCAGGCAGCGCCCTGAGCACCCTGGGGAAGCAGAAGGAACCCTGGGTGCTTTCAGCACGAGACCCGGTACTTACAGACCTTAAATTCCAAATCTCAGTTTATCACAAATAATTGGGTTTATTCCCTTCGGAGATACTGGAGCAGATCCGATCAATATCTAGAACCACTGCGACGTTCAGCATCTTCGTCACATCGTACCCTGAGATTTGCTAAATGGGATGGCAAAGTGAACTCTGCTAGGGCACAAATACGGTGAAGAACTGCATTTTTTACCCCAGATGGGACTATATTTGTCTCTCATAAACTGGAGAGCTTTACTTTGATGCATAGACAAGAAAAGAAAGGCTCGGTGCTTTCTGGACCTTCAGCTATTTATGGCTTCGAGTACCCACTAGATGTCAGCAGCAGTTTTATCAATTTTAAATGAATTATTAAATTCATATTGCGTTCCTTCCTGTAAGCCCTGCTAAAGCACCTCGCCCGCTCTCCAGAGCATCACAAGGTAAATGTGACATTCCCTTCGCAAAGGGACTGAACCCATCTGCGTGTCACACGACGTGCGGAGCAAGCGCCTGGTTTAAATATGCCGCTGTGACACGACACATTGCGGCAGCATTCCCGGATCAGGGAAAACATCCAGCGACAGCAGGTCCTGAGCGGTGACACAAGCAGGCGAGCCAGCCCGGCAGCTGCCAGGTGACTTTATCCAGCATTTCCCCTGCAATAATCCCACCGGAGCAGCTACGGTTTCTGCTGGCAGGAGCTGAAACTCAGTAGATGGGAAAAATAACTAATACTACATTAGGACACCATGCATTTAAAAATGCCATTAGTTTTCAGCAGAATTGCCTACTTTGTGAGCCGCACAGTTTGTTGAGGGCTTTTTTCTTTTTAATATAAAGACTTTTAGATTAAAAGAATCAGTAAAAGCATCCTGTCCGCTCAACAAGCGAGTGCTTACATTAATGACGAGGACAAAGCGCTGCATTCAGCTGGCAGAAAAGCAGCAGCAGGCAAACCTGTTTTTCTGCTGCTTTGCATGAGCACCCAACAGAAGTGGCACTGTTGGCCGGGCTGCCCCGTGCCGCACCGGGCAAGCGGCCCTTGCAGAGGGCAGGGGCAGCTCCTGGGGCCACCTGAGGTCTTTTGGTCATTGCAAAGACCCCCTGTGTCCCCAAAACGCACCAGATGTCACAGGATTGCAAAGGCTCCTGCAGAAACCACACGCGGGACAAAGCTCCATTCTGCCCTATGATGAAGGGAACGTTCAGATATTCCACTCATTCGGCCCTTGAAAGGACTTCAGAGAAACTGATTTCCTAGAGTGAAGTGTTAAGCTTTATTTGCAAGTGTGATATCCCTGGTATCCCTTAGACGTAATAAGGAAGAAAATAATTCCCCATCTGCGGTAGCTGCAAGTCAGATCTTGTAAATGAGTGAAATGCTCTAAACAGCCCTGTAAGCTGGAGCGCGTGTACATGATTTACGGGTTTAGGCAAAGCTGTTTTATCACCGGTTACTGTTCCTCATTAGCTCCCCTTTGAAATAATAAAATGCTAAAACAACGGCAATAAAAAAAGAAAATACAAAAGGCCCTGGATCCCATTCACCTTTTCAATAAAGTACCCTAATGTCCTCTTTCTGAATGTGCTTGTCCCAAATATTTACTTTAAATCATCATGAGAATAGCTACATAAAAAGGTTTGACAGGCAGGGCCGGGTGAATGATTTCCTTTACGCATTAGCAGAGGAACCCGGTGCATTACTGCAAATAGCAAGAAAATGTACTCTGCCAACAGTGTGTGTGCAAAGGCTGCTAATTTTGGCACGAGGTACTCCTGCGTCTGCACCGTTTGGGCTAAAAAGCTGGAAATGCTTTTCCAGACTTATAGCAACATCATGCGGACAGCAGCTCTGTCCTGGGCAGCCTCTGCCTTCGAACTGCAGCGAAAAGGAGTCCCAGGAGGAGGCTGGTTGCTCTGTCACCTCTCAGCCGAGTGTGTCTGTCTGTCCCAGACGCTGCAGCCGGTCACTCATGTGACGGTGACGCCAGGAGTGTCACCCCCGTGCACGAACCAGGCGGCTTCTGCAAACACCTTCTGCAAACCCTCCAGTGCAGCAGCCAGCGCCTGATAGAGGGACGGCTCCGGAATGAGGGCTCCCGCACTGCAGTACATTCCCTTCACAAAAAAAGCCTTGTTGCACCAGGAAAACATGTATCTTTAGGTAATTAACATCGCTGCCTTCCCTCCGAAATAATGAGGCAAGCTCCCAGAGGCAACGCGAACGCAGCGCAGCTTTAGCAATAAGAATCTCCCGAATTACAAGCTGGCTTGCTCTGACATGTCATCACACCTTCCCTTGTCTCGCTGCACATCTACGAAATGGAGACAATACATTAGCTCCCATTAGGGTGGCATTTTGAGAAATACAATGCGCTAAATGCCAGGAGTAAATATTTTTTTTTCCTGTTGGCTTTCTGCTCATTAAAAAGGTGACCTAATTCTTAATCCCTCATGCATGACTTCAGCAGGATTTTGACAACAGGAGATTCCCCAGTACAGGGACAGCTGAATGCAGGAGATATAAAAAGCCG
The DNA here is from genome assembly GCA_034781795.1 of Crypturellus tataupa. Taxonomy (NCBI): domain Eukaryota; kingdom Metazoa; phylum Chordata; class Aves; order Tinamiformes; family Tinamidae; genus Crypturellus; species Crypturellus tataupa. The sequence continues at coordinate 183,675 of JAWLRI010000420.1, forward strand.
GAGAGCCGAGTCAGAATGACAGTCAAAATGGCATCTTAATTGGTGACCTGCCACTGGCCTCCAGCTTCCCTCCAAACTTCAGCTCATTCTGCAGCCCTGAAAAGCGCCACAATTAAATAGCAGGGCCACAGATGGTCTCGCCAAACGTTTTTTCCTCCTAATTAAACAACATTTTCCGAAACAAACCAAACGCGCATGCAAAATGACAGGCGTGAGGGGCACGAGATCCTGCTGATAAATGGAAAGCAACTTGTAGAGCTGCAGCCTCCTCGGTCCTGCAAGGGGAGCGGAGCCGGTGGCTGCACGTGCGGATGGAGCCCACGGATCCTCCCAGGGCTCCGTGGTGGCTATGGCTGCATGTCCCAAACCAGGACACTGCGAGACCTGCACCACGAAAACCCCCCTGGGAGCAGCAGGAGCCGCAGGCATCAGATCTGGGGTTGATTTGCTCCCAAGGAAACAACGGGGAGATCCCGATCGCGTCGCTGGCTCAGGGAGGCCGTTTTCAGCAGTCAGCGCCGCTCACGAGGAAATCTCCAAGGCCAAGGCTAAAATGCAACTTCTGCTGCCTCGGTCTGGGCAGAACACACTCCTCTCCTGCACACAAAGCACCTACTGTGGCGCAAAGCAACTTGCACCGGGCTTCGGCAGACAAAACGGCTCAGCATTTGTTGAATACACAAACAAAGAGCCGAGAAACAGCTGGGAAGGGAAGAGCAGGAATGCAAACAGCAAGTGTTTGGGGCAGCAGAGCCTGGAAGCTGCCGCACGACTGCGGAATTCTTTCATGTTCCTTAAGCAAGTGCCCAAATCAAATGCTGCACCTTTGGCAGGAAAAAGTGTGTGATTTTTCCCCAGCTGCAGCAGTGTGGATGGACAACCAATAAATTTGAGCCCTCCCTGTTTTGGGGGCTGCTAGGTCGGTCTCAGTACATTATAGCAAGTTAAGTCATGAATACCTGCAATAATGATCCACCCCAAGAGGGCAAAAGCCAGACACATTAGCTTTTAACGATTAATCATCTCAGCCTATCAGCAGTGTAATTATTTTGAGTAAGCACCTGCATATTAACTACTGGACGTGCTTTCACTCTTGTCCTACAGTTTACAATTATATATAATTATCCCACATGGAGTCAGCCCTACTGCTAAGGATCTCCGAAGCGAAAGCAGCAGATGTAAACAAGGCAAATGAAGTCACGGAGTCAGGTAAAATAAGATAACAAATTATGCAAACACTAATGTTTCTCCACGAAGAAATTCAGAATGGCTAAAAGCAGGGCAGAATACAGAACAACTTTGCAGTTAAGCCGTTTTTAAGAAGTTTTAGAATGGTTCTTGCAGGGCTCACACTGCATGATTGATTCCAAGCTCTTGACATGTCAGCTGACAGAGGAATAGGAAGTGATTTGTGGATGTGAGAGAAATATGGGACATAAGAGGTGCTGAAATGCACAGGATCTGCTGAGACCCACAAACCAGCTCCGGAATTTTCAGCAATCCCTGGAGCCCACCATGACCTAGGGATTTGCAGCAAAACGCTCTACTGCCCATGACTTCGCGGTGTCCAAACAACTACCATGACATAATTATTAGATTACACATATCAAAACATCATAGTTTCAAGTGAATAAATGAAATATCAACCATTTCATAGGTTCCCTTTAGTACTAAAGTTTTGCAGTTGTTATTCCAGCTGAAGCAAGTACCTACCTTGGGTTTGTGGGACATACGGAGCCAGAAGCTTTGCTCTCTTCTTCTCATAACCCTTCTGTGTAATGTCCCCTAAAACCAAGGAAAGAAAAGTCAGATTATTGTCCGTATTCCTTAGTTTGAGGTTGTTTGCTTTCCTTTTCAGAGACAAGAAGGTTACCCTGAGCACGTTAACCCAGCGAAGACGACCTGAGACTAAATATATGCAAGTGTGCTCTAAGTTGGAAGTTTCCTGACCACAGATTTTGTGTAATGTCCCTTGGGAATATAGATATGCACCATATGCCATTTAGGTGCAGTAATTTGAATCAGAACAGCTATCTAAATGGAATATCAAAGCAATGGAAACCTAAAAAAGGAAACTGGGAGCGCATGAAAATATTCCATAACCGCAAAGGCAGCTATGATACAAAACTGAGTAATTCCCAACAAAACAGGGCATAGGAAGGTGCAAATTCGGAGTGTGTCGAACTGATAAGAGCACCACAGAGCACCGAGCTGAGCAGGCAAGGCTCCACAGAGACGATTTCTAGACTATTGGCCAGGAAACACCCTCTGATCCGGAAAATCGAACTTTCAGTCATGCCTATCGAGACACTCAATGGAAGGAGCTTACAGAGGCGCTTTTTTGTTTGTCTGTCTTGTTTGTTAACTTGGTAATAGCCGTAATTCACTGTTTGCCAACTAGGAGAACCAAGCAGATGATGTTTGAGTTCCACAGAGGCAAAAACTCTAGAAGAGAAGAAACATCAGCAAACTCTTTTTTTTTTTTTTTTTTTTTTTAACTACTGCAGTCTTTTGTTTTCACTTCTCACGTTACATCCGAGCCAAAAAGAAAGACTGAAAGCTGGGAGGGATGAAAACAAGAAGCCCTGCAGCATCTCGAGCCTTTTCGCAGCCTGACCTGCACTCCTAACAGCACCCCTCGAGGCCAGAATGTTGGAAATGATCAAATATGTAGCAATAAGAAAACAGAATTATTTCACAGTGTTGACTTCTGCTTAAATGAAGCCACGTTTGTATCGTAAGAGAAACCACGGCCGGTTTTCCTTGGTTACTGTGAGGCAGCTGTGGGTGCACCGCTCTGCCGGACACATCCAGCGCTATCAATGCTGGGGAAAGGGAAGGAAACACTGGATTAACCACCTCTCAGATCACTTAAAACACTCGGACTGAGTCTCAAAGCTAAAGGAACTCTGCTTAGCGGAGGGCCTGCATTTACAAACACAATTTTATCGCGCTCTTCCCTTGCCGCGTTTCAGTCAGGTCCCAGCAAGTCTGGACAAACGCAGCAGCAGAAAATCCGAATGGCCATGAAGCTCCAAAATGCCAAGCAAGGCATTAATTGTAATGCTCGATTGCAATATGCAGCTCGGTTAAATTAATCCATCTCATGAGGAGGTGTGCTGCCAGAGCATCCCTTCACACAGAGCACGAAGCAAACACCACAGGGATTGCATTTTTAAACCAACTTCCCTATCCACAAGTTTCCTGGGATTCTTCCCCGTTTAGAGAGGCAGCTTTTACTGCCACACTCGTTCCTCGGGGCAGCAGAGAGCGCGAGGCGGCTGCTGTTGCAGGAAAACAAACCTGCACGGCGAAGGGGAGGCTGTTTCTCCTTCTAACCAACCACAGATTTGTTATTTTCTCATTAATTTCTCCGCAAGGTTTAATTTGACGCTTGACTTTGGTGGTGACACACGATATGTAACGAAAGATCCAGCACCAACGGCCCTGGGCATCGCCAGGAACCTCCTGCTCCGCACGCGGGAGCAAAGTCCCCTCTCATCAGCAATTCCACACGAGGGTCCACGACCACCAGGAGGAAGCACGGGAGACGGGGGTAGAATCACCCCAATAAAACCAGGACCTGATTACTGCAGCCACAAGAGTTATGTCTCAATTGGCATCACAAGTCTTGGAAGAAAACGGCTTTTTAATGTGCTGCACGATAGGAGGGAACATGTGTAAAACCTCCCTCTGGTCCTCCGAGGTCCAAATTTGGTATCAATCTGCTGAGACAGAAAGCAAAGACACACAAAGAGAGAAACTTTCTTTCGCCTTCTTTTCTACTGATCGACAGGAAATGGAAACAGCCAGGTCTGAATGTAAACGCGGATTTCCTCAGAGCGTATCATAAATTACAGCAACAGGAAGAGACCCAAGACAATAGGTCTGCAATCTCGAGAACCATTCCCTCCTACTACATAAACCGGGTAGATTATCAACCCCGCTTCCATAAATTCAATGCTTCGTGACATATGTTGTGCAAAACCCAGCGCGCCGGTAGGCACATCCCGTAACCGCACAGGAGCGGGGCCAGTACTACAAAGGAAGCATTTGCAAAGCAAACGAGAGCCGCCAATTTCGCTTTAAAATGGTGCTGCCGTTTGCTCATTCCTGGGAAAGAGGTTCCAGGCAGCAGCACTCGACGCCGGGGCGCTCGCCTGGTCCTCTCCCAGCTGCAGCCGTCCCTGTGCTCCTGTTTTCTGTATTTATCTATGTGCTGAGCGAGCCCTGCTCGTGCCTCTGCATGCGGAGGGTCCAGGGAGGAAAGGACCTTCTTGTCCAGAAGAAGCAGCTTCTTTACAGCCAGGACCCTCTCCCCATTCCCTGTCCCAGGATATGGATCTTCCCAACGCCATCCCCCTCTACGCCGGCTACTCCCGCATTCCCCAGGGTGGATTTACCTGCCTGGTTCAGGCCCCGTGTGTGTAATTACAGCACAGACAAGGGATTGTTAAGGGATTGGACAGAAGAGCTCGAGCAAAACTTGCTTCAACAAGTCTGCACCACCGCGGCGCTGCTTTCATGTGAAGTCCGGCACCTTTTTTGGTTTGTTGGTTCTTTTGGTTTTTAAGGACAAGCGCACGCGGGAGCTGAGCGCCCGTTTCAGCAAATGAAATCAAGCCAGACACAGAGTCTGCAGCAAGAGGCAAGTCCAGGGAAGCAGCAAGACTCCTTCCTCACTGAGAGGGCCTGAATTGCTGATACCTCCATGGGGAAACCCAAGAGGCCTGGCCCGCTTGTGATCCAACAGCCACGTATCTGAGAAACAGGACTGCCTAGGAAAATACACAGGGAAATTCTGGAATGCGTGATTCACATTTCTTAAGGGAAAGCCAGAGTGGATCCTCATTGCAGAAACCCAACCTGCAAGAGGACAAGCTGAGCAAGGAGCGACCAAAGCGGACACCGGGCTGGGGCACGGGCTCAGGAAGGGCACGAGGACGCACCGTGGATCCCAGTGAAGAGCCGGGACGATGCAGCCCTGTGCAAACCATCCTGCAACGAAGAGCCGGGACGATGCAGCCCTGTGCAAGCAACCCCGGAGTGAATGGCTTGGACGCTGCAGCCCTGTGCAAACCATCCTGGAACAAAGAGCTGGGACATCGCAGCCCTGTGCAAGCCGTCCTGGAACGAAGAGTCGGGATATAGCCGGGATGCTGCAGCCCTCAGCAAACCATCCTGGAACAAAGAGCCGGGACGATGCAGCTCTGCACAAACCATCTCGGAACAAAAAGCTGGGATGTTGCAGCCCTGCGGAAACCATCGCGGAATGAAGAGCCGGGATGTTGCAGCCCTGCACAAACCATCCCGGAGCCAAGAGCAGGGATGTTGCAGCTCTGCGCAAACCATGCCAGAATGAAGGGTCGGGACGTAGCTGGGACGTTGCAGCCCTGCACAAACCATCCCGGAACGAAGAGCCGGGACGGTGCAGCCTGTTGCAGCCCTACACAAACCATCCCGGAACACCGGAGCCGGCAGGAGCCTCGCCGCGACGCCAGGCCGCTCTCCAGCAATTAGAGCTGATGATCTGTTCCGAGCAGTGGTGCTCACCCCGCACAAGGTGGTAACACCAGCTAATCCTGCTGCGCTCGCACAATGCTCCTCTTTCAACACCCCTTCCCCCACGAACGAGCACGCTGAATCACTTACTGTCCAACAAAACCATAATTACTACAGTGGGGAAATTAAGGAAAAGGATCACGTAGTGCACAGCATCTCCCCAACAAAGCCTCCAACACAGCATTGTATCGAGCAAAAGGTTCCAATCTGAAACGAGTTTCTACGCGTTTAACATAAAACGTTTGTATACATTTTTTTAAATAACAATCCACACAATTCTGGGGTTTATGGCAGTTCAACCTAAGAGGATCCTGGAAATGCTTCTGGTATTGTTATTGCAAAACATGAATAACTATTCTAACAGCAAATATTGTCACAAGTTTACAATAAAAACAGGAAAATAAATTCCATTCTGACCATGTATTTGCATTTCAGACCTCTCCCTTATCAACTGCCTTTCCTTCCCTATTGCCCTGCTTGATCTCTAGGGGCACAATTACCTGCAAGGTCCCCCCAGGGTCTTATCACCTCTAATGCACTCCCAGAGAATACAGAACGAAGCCTGGTTTTTCAGAGCTAGATTTGGGATTCTCTGTCCTTGGGTACCAAATCTGGGATCCTGAAACCCCGCATGCAGCTCCACAACACATTTCCAAGCGCTTTTCAAGCCTGCAGCCTTTGCAGCATGTTTGAGAAGGGCCAAGGGAGGCAACGGGGCTGCCTTTGGCACTCGAGCTGTCCCACCGTGGGACAAGCGTCAAACCAAGTGTCCCCACGTGGTGCTTTTAAACCGGCCACCAGGTTGCAGCAGCCCCGGGACGACACGCAGAGCTGCTGCCGAAGCCGGGTGTCCCAACAGAGCGCACCCGTGACGCGGCACCCGGCTCCGGCACCGACTGCGTTGGAACAAGTTTGGACAATTCCCCCTGTTCAGGGCCAAACGGTGACGCAGCTCCGCAGATTCCCTCCTCCTTCCATCCGCTGAAGCCGCCTATCAGGTTTGCAGCCCGTGCCAAGGTCTTCCATCCATCCTGCCTTCCAGAAGGGAGTCACCGAGCTCTTGAAAGAAAACATTACCGGCTCTATATGCAAGCACAAAAAAAAGGCAGGGAAAACAAACACAACAGGTTTGTGCTTCGCAGTTCCCCTTTAACAGCACCGTCCTTTCCCATTAAGCACATGAATAGGCTACTGAGGCGCCCGGAGCCTCACAAAGCTGGGTTTGTTAAGCACCCGCATTATGCTGCTGCCACTAAAAGTTTCCCAGCCCGCTCAGCTCCAGATTAATTTCTAAACACTACAAGTCCACTTGGCCCCAGCACTGTGGGGACTCTGTTCCCCTCCTTCACAAACCCATCCTAAAGGCTTACGAATGTTGCTGTACCCAATGAGACTCCTTGAATCTAATGGTTATGGTCTCAAAAACACACGTTTCATGCTTAGGTTCTTGCGGCATAGTCCAGCCTATGCAAATGCTAAATGACAGACTGACTCGCTGCAGGGGGCTGTGTCCGTGTCATTTAAGGTCACAACTTGCACTTCATTAGAAGCCACTTACTCTGCCACAAGCTTTTGAATGTTGCTGTTTTATTTTTAAACAATAAATGCAACTTCCTAGAACTATAGTGAAGAATGCCTCTATCTTAGACAGCGCTTCCGAGCTGCAGATGATCCCTGCCCTGGATTCACCCGTCTGGGGCTGTGTATTACGGGTAATCTCAGCTGCCATATGTGATGCATCACCCAAGTCAGGGAGCTAAGGGCAGAGCCGGATTTTGTGCGTGTGGGCAGGGGGTGACGGATGGAATGGAGGTGCCACCGGACGGACCTCACCTGGAGACCTCCCCTTCCCTGCAAAACGGAGCAAAGCGGGTCCTGCTTCCGTGCCCGTGCCCGCTGCAAACGGCAGCGGTCGGGATTAGCACGAGCTCTCCAAGCTTCCCAAGACTGGAATGCTGGAAAACACAACCAAAAGCCTCTGCTATGGCCGTGCTGCAGGTTTCCAGATCCTTTGGAGCCGCCAGGAGAACTTCATATGAGCACGGATCCGGTCCCACGAGCCCGGGATTCGCAGCAGGTAGCGGTTTCTCCCAAGGGCTTTCCCAGAGCAGCCGCTCACACTGGATCCAGCCGGGCTCCTAGACCCTTCGTACACCGGAATTTGACAGAAATACTTGCCCTTCAGATTCCTCCGTATTCAAGAAGTGCTTTCATCTGCTTTTAATAAGCAGTCAATGAGGAATATGTGGGTTTACATATAGCAGCTTTTAACAGTTTATAATGCTAATTCCGCACCAAAACAACACATTTAAATGAGGAGAAACAGCAAGTACCACATCCATATACACAAGAATCAACAATTGAACTCACAGCGTGCATAAAGCAACGCACAAACCACAACGCATAAAATCCCACTGAAGCGGCTCTGCCCTAGGAAAGCAGGATCTTTTTTTTCTGGCCAATCTCCAGATCACAATCACTAGCAGAATTCCAGTTATTTAATCCTTAACACAAAGGCATGGACCTAAGCCCTCCACAGCTAGAATCAAATAGAAGTTTCCCAGGAAATGACTAAACTTAATGCTAGACTAACAGCCCTGTGATTCAGCACTTGCTCAGAAGCCGCATCACGGTCTTCCTAAGGTAGGAACCAACTATGAGGACATTTAGTTGATAACCTTCTCTCAGGAGTTGTCCTTCCAGTCGAACCACAAAGGATCGCACAGAAACAAACTCTGGGCCTTTTCTAAACACTTTCTCCACAGAATAGTCTAGGATGGACAGAGGACTTGTCCAAATCAAGCCTATTCTTACCACAGAAATAAAGACAAAAAATGTGGAAGCATCCAAAGACAACCAGCAAAGTCTTGCTTCAAAATACTTAAGACTCACGAGGAAAGCCTCCCACAATTACAAACTGCAAAGACTCCTTTCGTTACATTTACCTCGGCCTGCAATAAACAATATTAAGGGAAGACTCTGAAACATGGTGATTAATAAAGTGAGGTGGAGGAAGCTTTTTCCCTACCCATAGCAATCTGCAACGCCACGGTTTCCAGTTCAAGATATTCCAGGACACCAACAGAGCTGGGTATTTAGTCTGGATAATTCTGCACCCTCATTCCAGGGGGGATAGGGCCTGCCCGAGGACTGTTTTCCTCCTGACTCTCTTGCAAAGAAACGTGATTGCATTTTGCAGGTTTCTGTTCAGATATCTGAGTGCTACTAGAGCAAGTCTACTTGGGACGGGATTAAAAGAGAAATTACTATGGATTTTACCCTGTGTGCAACACCTATCACCTACCCTTTCAAGGCTTCAATGCTGCAATATCTACTAATTCCTTCAAGGGGGCTTCAATTATTTTTTCAAACATAAATCAGCTGCCACAGATGTTCCTTGCAAACCTGACCCAAGTACATTGTGAATGTCCAAAAGCTCTTGCGGGTTCTCTGCAGCTGAAGCTGGTTGTAGAGACTCACAAAGCAAAATTCACAATGTGGTCACCCCAAAACTCCTTCGTGTCCCTGTTCCAAGCTGTCACACTTCCAAATTTACAAGCTGATTGCAGCTAACCCAGAATGCAGAAAGGAAGCTCATGATTTTAAAAAATCCTTTAGAAGTATTTGATCCTTGACATTCAGAACACAAACTATTTTCCCCTTACAGCACTCTTTAACTCTGTGAGTTACAAAAATAAAGGACTAGAGAAAATTAACCCTAACCCAAGAAGGGAGATTACAAAGTTAACTGGTGTCCTGAAAATAACCCCCTGCAAAGTCTCCCTAGAGCAAAAGATGCAAGACTAAAATTTAAATGCAAATCCCCCCAAAACTCTGGTACCAGGAAGCCTGGAGCAACTGGGCTAAGAGGTGAATGTCATGGTAAATTCATGAGAAAATTTCGTTATAGAATAGGTAACTAACAGCTCAAAGTGATTTTTCTTTAAACAGCCTGTGTTTTCCCCACCTCTCCAGCACTTAGAAACGTTACTAAGTGACTTTATTTCTATTTTCCTCATATAAAGGAAGCGACAGCAGCACGTAGCTGCACCATTCAGCAAAGCGGTTTAGATAACTAATGTGTTTCAGTCCTTCTAGGTCAACCCCAGATACTGTCGTTGAAGTGACTTTTGGTAAATAAACTCTAGATTCTTGATAAGATGCAAGAATGGCAGGAGGAGGATGTTAAGAATAATTATTCCTCTATCTATTGATCGCATACTGGCAGTGTTTCTCATCACAAAAGAATCCAGATAGGGAAACGCACCCCTGATCTTGGTTTTAACACTGCTAGCAGAGCACTAACCCACTTGGCACGTCAGCCTGCATCGCAGCGCAGTAATTACAAACTTCCAGATGGGAAAATGCTATCTGAAATCACGACTGGATGAGCCCGATGGTTATGCGTGATGAAACAGAAAGCTATCTTGATGAAAGCAGCAGTGCTTAAAGTAAAAAAGAAGTCAATCCTAAGAATGAATTTTTCAAAAGTAAAGAGGCAAGACCTTATCTTCTGCCCTGATTTACCCAAAGACGCAATACCAAGTCTGTGTTCATAAGGATGTTGCTCCCATCTCACAGAAAAGGGCACTAGAGAAAGCGAAGGCTGTTTTTGAGGGCAAAACACATTGCTTTCCCCCCAGCATTCCCAAATCGGCCACACAAGCTGGTTACCTCGCAGCACGTACAGGTGCTTACTCCCGAATCCTTACCATTAAACAGCATTAGTCACCCAAGCAGGATTCCACTACTTAAGGTAATACAATTATTAATTTGAGGCCAGGTAGAAGATTAATCTGCAGCACCAGTAATTGGACTTGCAGGAACTCCCACACGTGGCAGCAGCAGGATGTGGAGCTGGGCAGCTGCTACGAAACTTCCAACTTCTGCTGCTGAATCCCCCTGCAATTTTGCTGGTTTATTTCTTTTAGGCCAGACCAATGCAAATAGAAGCAGCAACAGATATCAGGAGTCACCTGCCTGTGTTAAGTATCCTTAGACCTGCTCTGTGCATGAGTTTAAGCCACCACTGAGCCCACGCCAAACACGGGGTGCTCAAACGTGGGTTCTGTGCAGCAGAAAAGGGTGACACAGAGGGAGCACAATCCTGCCGTGCAAAGGCGCTTCACAGGCTCCTTTGTGCAGAGCCCACACCATCCTTCCCGGATTGAAGAGCACTCCCCGTTCCCGGCGGTTCCCAGCTTGGGAATCTGATTGAAATAGAAAGAGCAGAAGAAAAACGAAGTGTCCGGCAGGCCCCACGCTCAGTACAGGCTGTGTTCGGCGCTCGGCTGCGCTTCCAGCAGCAGCCAGGGCTTCTGGAGGAATGTCACTGCCAGGGAAACCACGCTGGCACGGCACCAACGAGCGAAGAAAACCCATTATTGTGCGCGCTGCAATGTTCTTTATGGGCAAACTCATGCACAGAAGCTGCTCTTTGCGTCTCAAGACGCTGAGGAAGGGTCAGTGACTGATCCCAAAGCGCTCGGTGGGGACACAGGACACGGCGGGAGCCTCTGCATGGAAAAACCTTCAAGTTTTGCAGAAGAGCAAAATATTACAGAGTACATTATAACAGATGGACCCCAGCAAATGAATTCTCCTTGCTTTGCACCAGAATGTCACCACTGTCACAATATGTCACAAAACGCAGAGCAAATATCCTCCCCTGGCTGATATCAGTGGTCCTTGAACCTACGCCAACAGACTGGAGACAGACAGACCTCACTCAACGAGTTGTCCCTAAAAACACGATTACTAATTCCACCAAGTTCCACTAAGTTTTCCTGCTGTGGCCTCTCTGGGGGTGCAACATCTCCTTTTCAGTTCAAATTAACTGAATTCTCAGATGTCTAATTGCAGAAGGAAGGAAGTGTGGAGAAAACCAAGGGATTATTTAAGGGCACACAGTCAGCAATTCGCCAGAAAGAAAAAGAATGACAAAAAAATGAGAAGAGCTCACAAAGAAACTGCAAATACTGATATGATTTACATTGAAATTGCAGAACAGGCCCCAGCCCTGACCATCCCGATGACACTTGTAATATTAATGACTCGGCCCCCTAAGCACATGCAGCAGCTGAATATCAATGAAAAAGGAGCATATTTTACATCTAGCACCTCAGGACAGCAACAAATACTGCTCTGCTGAGGAAGCAAACACCCAAACACAGTCATTCTCCAAAGTGTTTATTTGATTTTGATGTTTCCACACTCTGCTCCCATGAAGGGGAGAGATATTTGATACAGTAGAAATAAACTCACTTTGGTTTATTTATAAGGAAAGGCGAAGAAAAAACAAACGTGTTCCTCTAATAATGAAAGGTTTTTGCTTCAAGAAAATGAAAACTCCTGTTAGTGAACGCGGCATTAGAGGTAAAATCAGCTGTGAACAAATGCATTTTAACAACAGGCCAAGTGACCCAGCAAACCCCAGGCCTCTGGAAAGGGCCATCAACAGCAAACAGGAACGGCCCCTGCCTGAGGCTGCCGACCGCCTTTCGCTGCATTTCCCCCGCGTCTCGACGCATTTCCCTTTGCATTTGGCTGCATTTCTCCCCCACGTCTCAATGCATTTCTCCCCCCACATCTCGCTGCACTTCCCTCTGCATTTTTCTGCATTTCCTCTTGCATTTGGCTGCGTTTCCCCCCACATCTCGCTGCATTTCCCTCGCATTTCACTGCATTTCCCCCCGTGTCTCAACCGCATTTCCTCCCGTGTCTCGGCGCATTTCCCCTTGCATTTGGCTGCATTCCTCCCTGCGTTTCGCTGCATTTCCCCGTGTTTCGCTGTGTTTCACTGCATTTCCCCCTGCGTTTGGCTGCATTTTCCCCACATCTCGCTGCATTTCCTCCCCACATCTCGTCACATTTTCCCTTGCGTTTGGCTGCATTTCCCCCCACATCTCGCTGCATCTCCCCTTGCATTTGGCTGCATTTCTCCCCGCGTCTCTCTGCATCTCCCCTTGCGTTTGGCTGCATTTTCCCCACATCTCGACGCATTTCCCGCAGCGTCTCGCCGCGCTCCCCCCTGCGTCTTGCCGCATTTCCCCTGCCTTTCACTGCATTTCCCCCTGCGTCTCACTGCATCTCCCCTGCATCCTCTCGCTCCAAGCTCCACGTTGCTCCACGTTCCATTCGGGAGGGCTCAGAGGGGGCTCAGCCACAGCCCAAACTGGCACCCAGGGAGCCCAAATCCCGCACAAGCCCCAGAATGAGCAGGACCCAGAGCCTGACCGGGCCAAATCACCTCCTGCACTGAAATGCAACCGATTTAGGCCAGAATTGCCCTTGTGTTCTGTGCACTCCACTTGGACAAGTTCCTGTAATTGGGATGAGGAGAAAGCTGCTTTCTGATCAAGATTTCACGGTGTATTTGTGTACAAGTTGCAATCCCTGCAAATCGCTGGACCAGCTGAAGAGATGGCAAAACTGCTCCACGTGCTTGATGGTTAAGTTTATGGCAAAGTTACTTACAGAACAGGACGAGCTTCTTCAAAGTCTTATCAATCATAAATCAAAATAAAGAAAACCACATTCCAGATTGTCTGTTAATCAGAACGCTCTCTCAAGCTGACCTCACGTACACCACTGCAGGGAGGAGAGCCTGACAAGTCTGCTAAAAGCTTTAAAAAGCCCAAATTAAATATTAATATTCTAAAAACGATGAAGCCAGCACAAAAAAAAAAAAAAAAAGGAACACAAATTGCCTTTGCCACTCCAGTTCTGCACAGCCCAGAGCTAGAGATGAAAGATTTCTTGCAATCAGACATGCTTTTTTATTTAAAACATACTAGATGGCATTATGAATAAAACAGGGGAAAAAAAGCAGGCTGTAGCTGTACAGGTTGGGAACTGCAAACTGGGTGAAACAGCAATCAGCAACAAAACGCAGCCACGGTAAATTAGCAGCAACAGTTAATTGTTGCACCGCCAGCGAAGGGGAAGCGCAGCCAAGAGACCATCGATACGGGCCCGGCCTCGGCGCTGCGTTTCGCATGCTGGAAACAAACAAACGAGGCAAAGCGGGAGAGGATAAAATTAGAAACCCTCCCTCGGAGCCGCTTGTGCTGCTCGTTCGTATTCAGAACGCTCTTCCCGCGGACGAACCTTTCGGTTCATTAACAGGGAACCAGGGCTCTTCCCTCCGCTGGCTCGTCAGGTCTTCATAACAACCCGGAGTTGCCAAAAACTCCCAAGAAAATCTTCTAATTGAGTGCTGACATCAGTACATAATTTTAACGGTGATGAAATCACATTCTTATTTCTCTAAAACACTTTTAACACAAAGGTGAGTGCGGAGTTTCTCTTAGCTGTAGCCAATCTCCCTCACAGGTACAAGCAGCGTTACTTTAAATAAGGCACTGATTTTTATTTCTTTATTTCCCATTAGCATTTAACTAATGCTATTAGCCTGGTTTTATTACTCAGCAAAACACGTCCAGCCCTTCAGGAAACCCATGGAAAACAGAAGAATGTCACCCCTGTGGCTCTCACTGGGAAAACACTGACGTGAAGGCCAAGGTCTTATCAAATGAGCGTGTCGGTGTAATAATATCAGCAGGGAGAGGCTTGTGCTGCCGTTTCTAAAATATTATATGCACCGGGATTATAAAATATTGTATGCATCAGCTGTAAACGTAGTGGTCTTTCCATAGAAATCTGAAGCACTGCAGAGAGCACTACACATTTTAGGGGCAGGAAGGAGGAGAAGCAGAAGAGCTAAGGAAATGTTGACAGCAGTAATTTGAGACACCAGATTCTGCCAAGAAAGAAAAATTTGAGAATTAAAGTCCAAATAGAAAGCTTGCAATTAAGCAAACACTCTGAAAAAAACGAGGAATGTAGACAAGAAGCATTGGTTTGGAATTCTGCCCTCCAATTTGCTCAGTACAACTCGCCTGCTGACTCCATATGTTTCATATAAGTTCAATTTGTGCCACGGTACTTAATTGACTCCTAGGAGAAATGAGGACGCTCGGGAAATAACGCAACTCCTTCTCTCCACTATCCCTTGTGCAACACGATCGTTTCCTCTTCAAACACGTGGTGGATCGGACGCACAAGACGCTTCTGTACAAATAAATGACACCTCTCCCAGGCTAAGCCAGCTTGGACGCTGCCACCAAACGGGACATTCCCTGGATTTGCAAGGACGGGCAACCTGGAGCATCCAGAGCCCCCGGGCTAGGGGGTCCCTCTTTCCTGTAGAAGTCCTGTCCAACCTTCCCTCTGTGCCTCCACCTAGGGATAACGCGGGAGGCTGGGAATTCCGCACAACCAGAGGGAAAGGGCATCAGGGAAACCCAGGAGGGCTTTTCCCCTTGCTGAGGCAGCTCCAACACCAACACAGGGGGGTTTATTTCACTTGGGACCTAACAGGACGCGACACTCAAATAGCAGCCAGAACCTTCAAAGCTGGGACATTAACTGGTTTAGTGAGTTAAGGAGATGCCGCCTGCGTTCGCTGGAGGCAGAACGTGCTGAAGGAGCAGAAATTCACCTTCCAACTGAGAAACTATGAAATAGCTTCAAACCGCCCCTCCAAACCGTGGAAACCTGCCAGCACCTCCTAGCTCATTGCATGGGACCGTAACTCTTGGAGAATTTTGCCACACTTCAGCCACAGAAAATTTAAGCTATTCTTACATTTAAGAATAGGAATCATTGAAGAACCATTTGGAAAAACGCTTCGAGACAAAGATTATTATTTCATGTCAGCTCTGCTACTGCAGTTCTGATGACTTCTGAACTGAAGCCGGTATCACAGAAGCAAACGCAGTCCTAGCAAACACCTCCCTTTCCCTTCGTCCTTTCAGCTGACATTTTGTCTCCTCTAATAACCCCACACGCTCCCTCCACTCGGCGTCCAGCACACAGGAAAGAGCAAGACTGAAATCAAAAATGAGGGCAGAATTAAAGAAAAAATAAAGAAAATAACTCTTACGTTTTCCAAATCCCTCCTCCTCAGCAGTTCCGTTCATTGTTCCTTTCCTGAAGCACGGGGCAGGGGCTATTCTCTCACCATGTCGAGTGCTCGACAGCAATCCTGGTCAATAATGTTAATTTTTTAAGCCCGTCGGCTCCTCGGTGCACAACAGAGGCCCAGCACAACCGAGAGGTTGTCCCTGTGCAGGGTAAGAGCAGGTAACGAACCCGTTCTGAGCTGTCCTGCTGCCAGGTCTGTCATAACCTGAAGCCAAACGCAGTTCTACGAGAGGACTATTTACTCCTTCCCCAGGTTTCCATGCCAAGTCTTCCCTTTTATTCTCCTGCCCAAATGCTTCTGTTTCTGCTGGAAGAAGAGCGCCTGCAGTGCCTGCCTGCGCCTCCTTTACACTGTTTTTACTGTTCACAGGAAGATATTCTGGAATTTTAAGCAACAGAACACAAGAAATCGTTACTTTCTTGGGTTCTTTCTCGGAGAAAAGGCCGGGTTATGGCACCCAACGCTGCACGGATGATTTCCTCACCACCAGGCACCTTTACCTGTGCTCTCCTGTTGCTTTGCTGTATCCGCTCCCATCTCCAGGATGTGGGAAAAGAGTCGTCTTTGCCAGACCCAGTGCAGGTGAGAGGGAGCCTCCACGGACAGACCCTGGAGAGTTGCCTTTATGTGAACCTTGGCTTGACTTTCCCAATAAGGTTTAAAATGAGGAATCCAGGGAAACGCAGGGGTTGGGTATCAGAGCTGTCACGGAGCAGCGGGATAAACCGTGCGGATTCCTGCCGCTCTTCAGGCAGGGAATCTCATTGCACAGGTCACATCGGAAGCCCCAAGGAGGGCGGTCAGGACAAAAGAACAATGCGAAGCCGACGGGACATGTCTGGGCAAGAACCAGCAAATAAACCCAATCCTCTACTAGGGAAAAACCCTTGGAATTGATGAGATCCACGCTTAACAGGCACGGCTCCCCCTTAAGGATGGACAACGGGGAGGAAGGGCCTGATTTACTCATTTATTATTTATTTATTACCATCTGACAAATAGCTTCCTTCAGTTTTCTTAAAAATCAGCCTCTTCATGAATGAGGGGAGGAGAAGGGTGCTATTAGGTAACTAATTCCCTAGCAGGCTACATGACAGCGATCACGACCCATCAAACATGGTTTTACAACCGTGCTGTCTGCATCTGCGTCTCAGGTCAAGCTTGCTGAAACCCTGGCAGTATTTAACACAAATGGCAACTAGTCCTAGCCAATTTTCACATGCTGCAATTTTAAAACAGGATTTAACAAGTAAAGTGTATCAAACACAGGAATAACTAAACAGAACGGCAGTGTTTGTTCAAGGTTTCTAGGTGTGGCTGCAGCCAAGACATAATAGGATTATTTATATCTGACTCATTTGCTTTGTCTTCATCCATGATTCTTCTCCCTGCTTGGGGCTCAATAACCAAGTCTCCTGCAACGTTGGACTCTCCAACTTGAGGATATTTTAAAGCGGGGACTAAGAGTTTAAAGAGGACAAGAATAAAAGCGATGCTGGGGAAGTCCTCCACCTGGAAAATGCCAGAATTCCGAAATTCAGGAATTCCGAGGATACAGTCGATTGCAGCCAGCTGAAGCTCAGCACCACCAGCAGAACTGATTTTCAGATTGACCTGATGACTCCGGGCATCACCCGTTCGCCCGCTGAGCGGCCGGCACCTTCCCGGCTTCCTGCGTGGATAACGGCGCTCCTGCATGGAGCTGTGACCCAGCACCTGCCTTCCCGGCCGTGCTCCTGCCATGCTCCCGCTTCAGGCGTTTTCCCAGCCGTCTTTCCGTCGCGCTCCCAACGCTGATCCAGCCGTTTTCCCAGCCGTGTTCCCGCCATGCTCCAGCTGTGTTCCCAGACCTCCTCCCAGCTGTGTTCCAGCCATGTTCCAGCTGTTTTCCCAGCCCTGCTCCCAGTTCCATGCCTTTGGGAGACCCCCTCAAGCCACCTCGCCCCTGTGCATCTCACTTTCCTGCCTGGGAATCAAAAACAACCACACTTCCCCCTTCTCACCAAAGCACCTTCCAATCCCAAACTGCAGCACCGTGGAGGTTTTCATTCCAATTACAATAAGAATTGTTCACTTTTTATTTTTTAATCCACAAGGGATCACTTTCAAGTTTCTACCCTAAGAATAGACAAAGGTATCAGTCCTGAAAAATATTTACCTGCATTCCTTACTGCTGTCCTACCTTAACTCAAGGCGGACCGCAGGATTTTTTCCAGAATTGCCACAGTTTTTAAAGTATCTGCACAGAGATCACTTGTGAATTTGATTAATTGCAGGTGCAGTGCATGGCTCAATAGCAGAGAGGAAACCCGGAATTCCTTGGGATTCAGCGGGCTCCTCTGCAGGCCAGGACGGCTCCGCAGGGAGAACCGAGCAGCTGCTCTCACGGCAGAGAGGAGCCAAGTGCCGGGACCTGAAAACACCTTGCGTCAATATGAGTGCCCGGAGCATCCCGTGAACCCGGGGCTGGAGTACGTGAGGATGCGCCACAGCAGCACAAATGCTCTTCCCTGCCTGCGGATGCAACAGGGATCATCTGGAGCAAAACTTTGCAGCAACACCCCTCTTTCACAAACACAAGACGGAGCATTAGAAGTCCTGCATTTCGCCAAGCCAATTGCAAAGTTACCTTGCTAGAAACACCCCCACGGGGCATGCAGCAATCTGTTAACACCAGAAATGGAACACCTTTACCAGGTATTTGCCATTTACATTCAATTACGGAAAATAAAGGGCGCCGTGGTTTAGCAAGCTGTAGTTCTGTTTATGCTTCTCTCAGAAGGCTGGAGATGAAGGTTCGTGTCTCTTGTGTGATCGGCGCCGTGACTCCTGTGTGCACAGTGAATAATCCCAGTCTGGAATCCGCCGTGCCGCTTCCCAACTCTCCGAGCGGCTCCTGCTCCTGGCGCCGTGACGGGCACGTTGCAAAGGGCAAGGGCAGCTGCTGCTGCTCGGCACCGAGCCCTGCTCCCTGCGCATCCTCGACGGGCGAACGGGGACCTTCTGCAACCATTGGTTGACTTTGCTCACCCTGCTTTCGAGAAAGTCACCACAAGTCTTGGAAAACCCTCTCTCCCCTTGGGAGATCTGTGGGATCACTATTTCCAGGCAAGCACACCGAGTTTCTTGTGAATAATTACAGAGAAAGGTGATGACAAAGACACAATGACTAGGCAAAGGGAACGGTCTTATCTGAGCATCCATACGGACATACATGCATTCTCTTCCGTCCTCGGGGAGCAAAGTACAGCATTTCCAAAAAAGGTGCTTCCCGCTGAAACGGCTCTTCATCTCCGAGATTAATCACCACTCTAAATGAAGAGCTGCTGCAGCACAGGCACAGACGGGCCAGCGGGCAGCATAAAACTTTTCTTGACACATCCTCACCCGACTCCCCTTTCTGGAACGGTGGCTGCAAGACGCAGCAATGAAACCCTGCAGACAGAACTGATATCGCGTCTCCTAGCTCTCAACCTGGCGCTCTATGTGCTCCACCATTCCCACTTTAGACCAGGTCCTTCCAACTTGACAACCAAAAGGTCTGTTGCAACTTATGGTCGGCTCCAAACTTTGCATTTCCCTAATCCTGCACTTCGCGTCCCGCGTGAGCCTCCCTAGTCGCCCCTTCCCACTACAGCGGTTCTGCTCATCCACAGAACACGCTCGGGGCAGCTACAGCAATTGCTCAAACGGAAAAACATTGCTGGAAAAAAATACTTATTCTTAGCTTCCTTTAATGAAATTCAGCAGCTAGGAAGGAGGAGCTGGGAGCATCACATGGCCGGGCGCAGGCAGCAGAACAAGGGCTTTGTGTGCGCGGGGCCGCGCGCGACTCGTGACATTCGGGTCCTTCCTTGGAGCGCGGGAGCCTTAGGGACAAGCAGGGCTGGCACCCGCGCTGCCAATCGCTCCTTCCAACTGCATGTGCTGCTCTGAGGGGAGTTTATTAGGGACTTTCATTAGAGGAACATCAACACTGTTACGCTTAAATAAGGCTGCTTGGTGCAGAGTGAGCTACAATCTGGAAATGCAAACGCTAAATTTGCTTCTTTGCAATGTATGTTTTATTTATGGAGACAGGAGAGCCCATTCCCAAACTCCCATAGAATTAAGATACCCGAGCAGGAGCCCTATCAGGACTAGAAAATAGACAAAAACATCCTAGTGCCTTGCGCACTACTGCGCTTCAGACCTGATGTTTGACATTAGTCCTTATCCCAGAGGCAAAACGGGAATGTTTTATCCACTAAGTCAAGCAGCTCCCACGGCTATGGGCATCCTAAATGGAATGCATTATTCTTGCATTAAAACATATGTTTTTCAAGGCAGCTAGCCATCCGGCTGTTCCGAGAGAGATTACAGAAGACCTAATTTTATCGGGCACAGATACAATTCTTTTGGCTGTTTCGGCTCCCTAGGGACACGGGTCGGTGGAAACAGGTCACCCGACTGCAGGGAGCGGTTCCGAATGGCCCTGATCACCAAGACAGTCCTCACATTCTGGGATCCCCAAATATACTAACGCACTGCAGGCTCCCATCCCACAGCATTCCCAGGCTGGAAAGACCTACTTTTGTATCAGCAATTCTTAACAAGAATTAGAAGAGGATGTTTTGGCACAGAAGTGTTTACACTTTAATAAAAAGCCTTTTTTAAAAAAAAGCAGCTTAAGCTGCACTAAAATGAGGTGCTTGCTATAGAAAAGAGCACAAGTTCCCATTACATTGACTATCTTTGGTACAAACATTGAACACAAGCAGCAGAGACTAAGCACTATTTCAGACACTCTGATCTTTGCAGTTTGGAAAAACGTTATGCAACCCGACAGAAAAAGGTATTTTACTCCCCCTGCAAAATGCAGGTTGCAGCAACAACCTACTGCTGCCAAGCACTATTCAGAATGGGAAATACAGGTGTGAGGCTTTCCCAAGGCTTTTCATCAAAATGCAGGGGCAAAATTTGTGCAGCAGATGGAACGCTACTGCCCGCAGAGCATCCGTTAGCTATAAATCACTGTTTCCTCTCACACGTGGTGCAAATTTAAGAGTTCCCCATTCTAATTAATACAAGCAGATATCCCAGCCTGATGACCCTTCCCTGATTTCAGGAGCCCCAAGAAAAACAACCAACCAACCAAAAAAAACTTAGATTGAAGCAAACTTAAAGGGAGAACCCCTTCAATTCCCCATCTACCCAGCCAGGCCCAAAGAGCCTGGCCTGCAGAAGCTGAGTAACTCGCTGTGAGATTCAGGAAATGCTTTTTATAACTTTGAGGCATGCAGTTTGAAGAAACCCATTTTAAGAAAGTATCTGAACATTTTATTTGAAGCAAATCAAAACAGGAAACCATTCAGCTTCTGCTTGCACCTCTGGGACTCACCATTAGTTCACTCTTTGGCTCCTGAAACTTGTCCCTGAACAAACACGATAAATCCAATGAATAAAACACTTTGTGACATAATCTAATCCAACGGAGAGAATCAGGAAGGAACCCGTTAGCCCTCCAGAGTTGGAAGTGAATGGGAAAGATGAAGGGTTATCCAGAGATGAGAGTTTTGTGCAGGGCTGGATGTATGCGGGAATGCCCAGCACTGGGGTCTATGCAGGTTGGCTGCCCTCGAGCCCATCTACCATTCAACACCCCAGAATTTAACGGAATTCCACAGAATTTAACGTGGAAAATCAGTTACCTAGGACAGGAAAAGACCAGAGGAGACCGAGAGATGTGTCAGGCCAACAGCTCTGATTAACACTGTAACGTAAATATCCAGATGAAGCTGCAAGGATCACCCGGGCTAGAAATAGTAACGATCACAGAGACAAAGCAGGAATCATTGCGACCAGATGTCCCCTCCACCCAGCAGAGGAAAACTGGTTCCAACTCCAGCAAGGCTGCAGAGGAGCAATCAGGAAGGAGGCGGAAGACTCTCTCCAAAGCCTTTAATTTCCTCCTCTCCCCAAGGCAAAAGGTCAAAGTTGCAGCCTGAACTCCCCCCAAAACCGCACTCCTCATTTCCGAAATACAGAAGAGAGAATAGAAAAATACGCACATGCTTTAACTCTTGTTCTGCTTCCCATTCCAAACCAGGCTCTCTACTTCATCACATTTACACACTCCAATCATGGACCAACAGTAACACCTACCTCCCTGGACAGTCCAGCCCAAACTTTTCTTTCGATATTTGCTCTCAATTCACTCTGTCTAACCCTTTTTCAGCCCTCTGCTTTGTGCATTCGCATAGTCTAAATTGGTGCCCACCTCACGGGCTGTTTGATGCACTCGTAATAAGAAAGATTCGTTACTTTGCTCCTCTTTCAAGCACAACTTGAGCAGAATTTCCTTTTCCTCTGAGCCACACACACTGCAGGGAAACCAAGAATTACCAGGCTTGCATCACACTTACCTGGGTAGTAAGGCCTCAGAAAGCAGAGTATCATCAGAAGTGAAAGCTCTTATCGGAATCTCCAGAAAGTTAAACAAGGCAGGAATTATGATCTTTGGATTTGCGTAAACACTCCCTGTAACACGCTCCAGAAGGAATTTTATGCATTTCAAAACCCTGTCTCCAACCGGTCCCTTCGCTGGCTGCACAAAGCCACCGTGCCAAAGGCACACACAGGTTTCTCAGCAGATTTGATACCCACCAGCTGTCGGCCCCGCAGGTAAATTAAGGAAGCAACATAAAAGGTTTCCCATTAGTTTTGCCTAATGTAGGACTTGTGGGTGGGATGCTGCATAAATGCACAAAACCCACCTATAAGTCCTGCCAGCTACAAGAGCATCAGACCTGGCTTGTTGTGTCCTAAGCTCCTCCTCAGCCCTCACATTCAACCCTGCTCCCCTCCGAACGAGGGGGAATCACTGCAGCGAAACCTCTCTGCCCGCTCAGCAGGATCCGCACACACAGTCCCTGCTCCAACAGCTACTGCACCTGACTCTTCTGTGGTCTACTTAAATTCCCTTCTTCAGTTCATCTGAAAAAAGAAGAAAAAGAGAAAGAAAACCAAAACCAGCTCACCTACTTCGAAAGGTGCCTCATAACCAAAGAATGAAAACCAAAATGCACATTTTTTCAAAAGAACGGAAAAATACCATGATTCTGTGGGGATTTTCCAAGCCAAACAAAATAAAGACTCTACCCACTTGCCTGAGTCAACATGTTTTCTTCCAGCCCGGTTCTATCCTCTCTGGCAGGCCCTCAGACCTGGGTTTCAACCATTTTGCTGATCCTACTTTTTCCAGACGCGCCACCACGCTTGCAATTCCTTGTGTTGGTGAACACCCAAGCGCAGAGTCTTTCTCCGCTCTTCTGCAAGGGACCATCAGCTCCAAAAGCAGCAAACAGGTAGGTGAAGCCGCCTGAAACCCCTCCATCGAGTCACAACCAGACAGCAAACGCGTGGGGAACCACGAAAGGAAGCAGAAAGCACCTCCTTGAGCCACGCAGCAAGAGCAACAATTCGATAACTCGGCCACAGAGGCCCGGGAAGGCTCCAATTGTATTCCAGGGCCGGAGCTGCTGCAAGGGGAAATTCTTCCTTATTGCAAGGCGGAGTTCCCCATTGCTCCGGGCTTTCGTGGAGCGAAGTTCACTCCGTGGACGTCCCTTTGCTACTCAGAAGCATCGGGCAAGGCAGAAGCCACAGTGAGACAGGATGGGCAGCCGAATCGGCGCTTCGGGAGAACCCTTAACCCTCCCAGAGCAAGGCAGGCCCCAGTGTGCGCAGGCTGGGGACAGCTTCTTCCATAGCCAGAAGCTCCTGGAAAGCCACCAGCTTCCCAGCACCAGGACAGCCAGCAGGAGCACGACAGCCCCACGGCACGCACTGCACAGTACAGAGCAGCCTCTATCCCCAGACCCTTTGAATCCGGCTATTTCGGAATTTCTCAGCTCTATTAGCAGCACTGTGGTGATGTGAATGTGAGAGAATCTCAGCCCAAAAGCACAGGAAGAGCCACATACCCCATCAGCAGCGCTGAAGTGCTTTAATGCTAATATTTTACACCGAGCCTAGGAGGAGGTGCAGAGCTCACCATGCTCTGCACCTTCACAAACTGCAAACACAAACTGCAAACATGAGAAATGGCATCATCGGGGGGACACGGCGTCACCTTCACACACACAGCTGCAGCGCAGCCCCCAACGGTACAAACCTGCATCCAGAAACCTGGAATCTCTTCCTGCTCTGGAACCGCCGCCAATGCCGGTGGTTATTCCTCCTTAAAGTTAGATCCCTGGCACTTCTTTAACTCACTAAGCAGCAGATGCAAGTTCAAAGCCAGCCCTGCCCATCATTACCGATGCTGAATGTGGGAGTTACTGACAGATGAAGAAAAGCACGAGGAGGAAAAAAAAATCTCAAAGTGAGGAAAAAAAGGAAAACATGAGTAATCAGGAGGTCAGTCATACAGTTCCAGATCTTAATTCCTTGCTTAAATAGTTATTGTTATTCAAGATTTTTCACTGGAGGCAACAGCACTGATTCCTTTTGTAAGAAAACTAGATGTCTAGAAGTATGCTGCTACGAATTGGGTGTAATTCACTTGAAGAAAGGTATTGAATCCTCCTCCAAACTCGTTTAGAAATAAAGGAGTAAATCTCAAATCAATCACTGAGGCCAAATAAAGATGCAAAATGAAAGACAAAACAAAGAAACAAACAAATCCACTTGTTTTGCACTAGCAGAGATTTTTTTTTTTGAGTTTCCTGAAATCCATCCCACTGTTTTGCTTGGAAGTTTTGAACACATTCCGGAACGGGGCTACTGTTGCTGCCGTCTGACCGCAGGGTCCAGCCGGGAGCTCGCCTGGAGCCATCGAGGTAAAATCAGTGCCGTTCCCTGCCCGCACAGACCATACCTGGTGAATGTCACAAGACTCCATCCCTGCAAACCACCGTTTCTACCTTCAACACACATTAAACAAACCCCTCCGTCGCGCTCTACATCCTACCTGGGACGCTGCACCCCTCGCAAGCACCAGCTAACATTTTTACACCGTATTTCCCCCCCTATTATTGCAAGTTAAGCGGTGTTAACGAACGGTGCCCTACGCGAAGGCAGCTGGGAGGCTTCGTGCACGATCCCCCTACAAACTGGCTGCATCCGAGGCTCCTTCCAGCTCCGACGCCGCGAAGGTCGGAGCGGTGCCTACTTGCAGCCTGGCCTACTCGCACGAGCGCGTTGCAGCGGCAGCTCCTCTCCCGCGCGAGGCTTTCGCCGCGATCCTTCCCCTGGACAAGCTGCTCTTTTCCAGAAAGCCTCACGGAAATATTCACACAGCAGGTTAGCAAACCCAGAGACAAACAAAGCTGCAACGTGGAAAGAAAGAGAGAGACTCAAACATTCTTATCTGAGTTGCATTAATTAGTTCAACACAAACCACAACTGCCTTTTTTAATAAAACACCATTCAATACTGTTTACTGTAAACAAATCCACAGTTATACTCACTGGAACAAGGCATGCACGCACCTTAGTGTCTTTAAGCTTAAATCTTGCAAATTAAGGTTTATTTTTCAAGGAACTCGCACTGAGCGTCCCCCTGCCCCACGGGTCAGGGCCCAGTTATCTCAGCAATGTTGCAAGAGACATTTCCAGGGAGCCTGAGGACAGAGTCACGCAAGATTCTTTGTACCAATGCCTTTTGGGGAGAGAAAGCGATTTGCAGAACAAATACATAAGGCACTTACTAAAAAAACGGGGTATTAAACTTGTACACTTCTAGGGGATTTAAAGAAACTGCCTAAAGATTAGGATGTGACAACCAGCCATTCTAGCAAAAGAGTTTTTTTCGCAGTACTCTGTAGTAGAAGGTCAAACTATAACGGGTTTTTGGTACCATAACAAGCAAGTTTCAGAAACTACAAAACAAACGCTTATTCGGCACAAAAAGATTCAGCAAATTCTTCAACAAAAATATTTCATGTTACATTTCTGCACACCCCAAGAGACGGTTCTTTAGGGCTTTTTTCCACCACGAGGTACCCAAAAGCAGATGGATCATCACCGTGGCGCTTCCAGCCCGCAAAATACCGAGCCCACCGGAGCAGTGGAGGCGGCGGGGCTCGGCGATCCCGTCCTGCGCAAACGGATCCCCCCGCCACGCGGAGCGGTCGGGGACGAAGGGACAACGCAAAGGAGGACGGAGCCACAGGTTGAGTTTTCATGGATTTTGCTGCTAAGGGGGGATTACGGCAGGACTGATCCCTGCAGGAGCTCCCTGCGCCGCAGCCGTCGCTCCGCGCTTCGGAGCAAAGACGCGTCCGGAGCCCGGCAAACGCGAGGGCGACAAGGGAACGAGTCCAGAGCCCGACAAACGCGAGGGCGACAAGGGAATGAGTTTCCTGGGATTTGTCCCCAGACAAACGCGCAGCCCTGGCACGGAGCGCGGCGACACCGAACACATCCGGAGCACCGAGAGCCCCGGGCTGGATCCCGGCCGCTTGGAGCAGCTGGATTCCAGCCGCTTGGAGCGGTTGGATCCCGGCCGCTTGGAGCGGTTCCGTCACTTCCCCCCTCCCCGGAACCACTGATTGTCCCAAGAGCCCCCCCACACATACAATATCCTCAGGGAAAAGGCTATGGAAAAGGGGATACGAAAAGAACCCCCCCCTCGCAATATCCTCAGGGAACAGACCCCTCCACACACACAATATCCTCAGGGAAGAGGCTATAAAAAACGGGACACGAGGAGACCCCCCCGCAATATCCTCAGGGAAGAG
>JAWLRI010000420.1:210047-229160 GCA_034781795.1 Crypturellus tataupa
CCTTCAGACACACAAAACGAGGCCGTTTGGAGGGATTTTGTGTTTTTTTTTTTCTTTCCTCTTTTAAATGAGCTTTATTTTTGTTTTCTAACTGTTATTTCAATTTCCCATAGCACCTTGGCAATGTCAAAAACAAATACAAATACATGGTTTATCTTTTTTTTTTTTTTTTCTTTTAACATTTAAAGCATGAACCTACTTTACAAAATTTTTGTTTTGGACAGTTTTTTTTTTTTTTGACAACAGGAATATACCAGAACAGACAAAAGTGGAGAAGCTGGATAGGTGGCTGAGTTGTTTTGTTTGGTTTTGCTCTCCTTTCCCTGAAGCCCGACCACGTTGAAGAGAGATCATAAATGCCAAGGGGAAGCTAGATTCATAGGGGAGGAACGAGATGTCAATATATTATCCTGAAGATTTTGCGTTCTATAAAAATTAGAACAAAAACAAAACAAAAAACAAGCTTTTATGCACAGTCTGTTTACATTTGAAGTTGCATTGGTTTTGGAAACGGTATCCATAACTGAAGCTCCATAAAAATAAACCTCTGGTTCTTAAATATAAAATTTTAAGGTGGTTACAGGTTAGTTTGCAGATGGATTTTTTTTTCCCAGAAATAAGTTGCTTTAATTCCATTTCAAGTCCTCCCAACTGTACATTAAAAAGAGACTCAATTAACCTCTTGAAGTGCCTATGCTAAAGGCACGTAAGAGAAGAGCCAACTAAAATACTACAACAAACCAAAATTATGTACCATCCTAAAGGAAGCTCAGACTATAAGTAATATATACACACAAAGAAGAGCATGATAAAATCATTCAGATTAATGGCAACAATCTTAATGTTCCAGAAGGAAATATCAAAATTAGAAACAAAAAGTCTATTGCATATCTGTAGTAATCAAGGATTTACAAAAAAACTTATCAGAAGCAATTTCCCCCCGAAGTGCATTTCTGTTGCATCGTCTGTAATACAATGGCGCATTTTACAAATTTAAAATATCATCTGTACATACCAGATATTTTTCCCCAGGTGAACATTCACTTGGGTAACAGTAAAAATAGCGGACACTTTCGAGACAACTAAGCTGATATTGACAAAGTAGTAAGGCCATAGCTATGTAACTACAGTAAAGCATTGATTAAGTCACTTATTTGCTACTGATCTGCCACAGTATCATCTTTCTCTCTTGGTTAATAGGGTGGGTTACTTTTTATTTTCAAACCTACTGCTAAAACTGCCCCATCATACTGTGCCAGGCTAACTTAGGAAAAATAAAGCAGGAATGTAAGATACTACAAAAACTAGTAACTTTAGAAAAGAAAGCTTTTTTTGCACTTTAATTTCACTATCACATGCAGATAATTACTCTTCTCTCCCCAGAAGTACAGGAGAGCGGCCCGATCTTTTCCATGCACGATCATTCGGAAAAGAACTTAACTGGGGAAGTTGACTTCTGCGGCTAACAAAAGTCACTACTTCTGAAAACGAGTCACAGTTCATGAAACCGAAACGGAACTTACGGTACTTAGTATCAGCAGAGGAGGATAAAAATTCTGTGTACGTCACATGGTGAGCTACCAGGAAGGAACTGAGAACTGGTATTTCTCACTCCAACTGCGCAATATGTTGGTTGAATGGGGGACAGTTTCACCTCTGCTAAGAACGATACAACTCATCAGAATTCCATGAGCTGCACCGGCGCTCAACCTGGCTCCCAAGGGATCGTTTTGTCCCTTTTTTCCCCCCCATCCATCGAACCTGGCAGACCGAGACGTGACATTTTGCCTGAGTCCCATTACGGGGATGAGAAAGTAGCAGCGAGCCAGTCTAGGTTATGTGATTGCCATGCAATACGAGTACTGCAGGAGAACTTGCACACACAACTATGGTTTTCACAGCCTTTATATTTACTTGGTTGTTCCCCCCGACACACGCACACACAAAAGCAAAAAAAGAGAGAGGAAACAAAAGAAAAAGTATAAATGGCAGTGGGGGCAGGAGGAGGAGGAGGAAGAAGGGGAATGCTGTTAAATCCTTGCACACAAGTATTAAATAAATAATTATGAGTGCCCTAATCTGATAAAAGTTTGAATATGCTGGAAAAAGCCAACAGGTTTACAGATTTATTTGCATACGCTGTACAAGAGCTGTAATCTGCTGCTGCACACCCAGGACATACATAAGCATCCTTTCCACGGTCAAGTTTTTCCAATCATCGTAACAAGAAAGATTGAGATGTAATATATAATTTTTTTTTCCCCCAACATCTAATAAATGAAAAGGGCTACATTTCACGACGGTTAGAAATCAAACGCAAATTCTAATCTTTCAGCACTACAAGGTTACTCTACGCACTGCGCTGGGAGCGGAGGCCGGAGCCCAACATCCGCACAAGCCTCTTCCCAAAGGGCCCCCAAACAGCAGCCAGCCAAGGCAGCTATCAGCATTTCAATATTCAACTTTGCAATGACAGTGCACAACTATCCTAAAATATTTGTGACTATTGTACATAACAGATTTTTTTTTCCAGTTTGACTGCAGTAATTGCTTATAGACTTTAAAATGATTCAAAATTAACTTTGAAATCGTTGCTTTTCAGAGCTTTTACACTTAAATATTTAAAAACGTCTCTATTATGCTATCAAATGTAGCATTATCCAAATAAATGGAGAAGGGGTTGGTAAGCATCCCTAAACTGTAGATGTGATCAATGATTTTTACTAAATTAAAAAAATTCCCAAACCCAGTACAGGTAGTTTAAAATTGAATAATGATTTTTTTTTTAATATATATATATATATATATGTGTGTGTATATTTATAACATGCGTAGAAATGAACAGTTAACTGCATAAATACATTATATTGTGTTATGAATCAAATCAAAGCAATTGCCAAGCTGAATAATAAGTTAGAGAAATGACAACTCTGGCTTTATATATATATTTATAAAAATAGATATGAGTGTTCTCAAAGCAGTTGATAAAGAATGCCTACTGAGTAAGAAGTCGCCAAGGGTTATCTGGCTAAGAAATCAGAAGATGAAAGTTTTCACAGTTATTTTAACTGCCACTTACATTCATTCTAATGGCAACACTAGCATATATTACTAAGATGTTTACGGTATATATCACAATTGAGTTTTCCAGTGTTCACAACTTACGACTTTAAATTTGTACACTTGCTATGCACTAAAGAAAAAGAAAAGAAAAAAAAAAATAGTAGGTGTGATTCTTACTGCTGGAAGCTACTTTTCCCTAACATTTTATACAGAACTTCAAACCCTGGCATGCTGATTTTGGCAGATTAATGCATTTTATTTTCCTATTTCGTCATTACAGTAATCACCTTGTAAACTTAACCACTTCTTCATAATAGTGTTGCAAGTTTAGTCAGCATAAAGCTAGGCAAGATGCTACCTTTCCAGTAGCTTCTCTGAACACGAGGGGTTTTCCTTTAGCTCTTTAGGTTTAGTTTCACTTTGAACACTAGAAAGAAGTCAGTCGCTACTACTTCAGCTGTAGACAGCAAGTTCCCAGCACACAGAAACCCCGATTCTCCTATACAGCATCCAACATCCTACTCCAGAACACATGGATCACTATATGGAAACCTGGCCACGTCTCCAAATGGCTAAACTGTTCAAAAAGAGATCTCAGTTGGACACTTGGGGAGAAGCGGCCAGAGCTGTGCTCAGAGCGCCCACCTGCAAGGCCGAATTCCCTGTCTGGAATGGAAAGTTGCGGCTCTTCCCATGCACAGCTAACACACTGTGTAGCCATCCATCAATCCTCTACCAGGCCTGCCTCTGCAAAACATACCAAGATAAATGCACAAAAGTCTGTAATAAAGAGACTAGAGAAAGTAACAAGCAATAATAGTTTTTAAAAAAAGAAAAAACAACACTAAAAATTTGCCCTCAAAAGGAGGCAGGGAAAAGGGCAAATCGACAGATCTCCCTTCCACCTCCTTCCCACTGTATCTAGAAGACATTTTTTGCTGTCCATGTGCTCTGATCTACAATCCAGTCTCCTGTAAATATTGCAGTTTAAAAGCTTGCTGACTGAGTTTGCAAGCTCAAGAGACTGTACTTCAATCTGGAAACACAGAGTTTATTACAGTAGTACATTCAGTTTTATCATCAGTGACTAAGTCATGACAGTATCTGGCTGCACTCATTCAGTTCACACGCCGACCAAGCACCTCAGCTGCAGATGTGCTCTGCAATGCAAGGCCATTCATGGCAGACATCATCCTACAAGCCAAATGTTAAATAGGTTAAAAAAGTTCTAATTTTACAGAAATGCTTATTTTTCAAAAATAAAATTCTCTTAGCCTCTTCCTCCTACGCTGAGGGACATGTTAATTTGTCAATTCTTATTTTTTCACCTTGTCAAAATGCTAGTTTCACAACCCCAAAACTGATTTCAAGCAGGAAACCCTCTGCAAATTAAAAACAAAAATACAAAAATTATAATCTCTATATTTATATTGATTGGAATCCTCCAGCATTTGTGAAATCACTTTTAGAGATGAATTTTGGGACCCTCCACAACTTCTCCCTACAAGCCACACTCCAGTTCGGTATTCCCCTTCATGAATACTTCTCTCTCACAGTCTCCTTTGCTGCTCATTAGTCCACAGCTCAAATTAAATAGAGAATATTTGCCTGGACCAGCGTTACTTTGGTGACCGGGGTGGCATGTACTGCTCCTTGCCGACACGTCGAGGTGCTCCCTGAGGCGAAGATCTGCGTCCAAACTGGCGCCTCTGTTCCCTGATTTTCCCAGCAGCTCCCCTGGGAGGCCCGTTGCCCCGGAACCCAGAGTAATCCTTCATCCGCCCTTCCACCTTGTCTTGAGCCTTTTCGGAAGTCTTCTCTGCAGCCTTCTCGGGGGTACCATTTTCTTCATTTTTGGCAGGGGAAACTACGTTGGTGCGAAGCTCCCTAAGAGGCTGAACAGGAACTGGAGGAGGCTCCTTTGGGGGCTTCTGGCAGACTTCGGCGTAGCTGAGCTTACGGGGCTCCTTGGGGATCAAGGGTAGAAGAGCAAAGTTTACACAGCAGCCTGACCTCTCCGCCTCCTGCCCGGCTATCCTAGGTTCAGCGTTAGGGGTACAGTGAACTAGCAGACCACATGCAAAGTGCACGAGCAAGCGAAGTCCTGAAGCAACGAGGGGTCCCAGGTGCTACACGAGCAAGATGAAGAGATATCTGCCCACGTTCCCCACCCTGCTCCCTGCTCTGGACCTTACCTGCATCACCACAGCGGGTGCTGCACTCGCGTTAGGAGAGGATGAAGTGGTATTTGTCCTTGGCAGCTTTGCAGTGCTCACCGGACAGGCAGACACCGCTGGCGAAGCGTGGCTTGGGACATCTTTCTGAGCAGATGCTTCTTCGGGCTTGCTATCTGGCTGAACTGTGCTGTTGAATCCAGAACAATTTAACATTAAAATGTACAAACACAAAAATTATGTTTGAGAAGGTATTTTCTCTGAGGTCACAGCTAGAGGTTTCGCAAAGTAGGACAGTTTGGCTGTTACAACTGTGACTTCCATCTGGTGGCCTCTAGAGAGGCCACCTGCCACAACCAGAGAAGGAAGATTAAATATTGTGACTACCTTGCAGAAAACCAACTAGAATCATTGCAAGAACGTGCACAAGCAAGTTTTAATACTCTTATTTCAAGCAAGCTACGTACCTTAACACCACAGCTTCAGTCTGACTTGGTGAACTGGCGCTTGCGACAGGCTGCTGGGCAGGGCTGGGCATCTGTTCTTCCTGAGCAGAGGCCGGACAGCTGGACAGCAAATCTTTGCTTTCCTGCACAAAAAAACGTAAGTGGGAAGATGGCAATGGTTAATTTAAGCACATGCCAGTTCAAGACATTTGGACTTGCGACATTCTGTGTGCAGCTCTAAAACACAGATGTTTAAGCAGGGAAGGAGACAGACAGACAACGTGCATATTATTTGCATGCATGAAAGAAGAATAAATACCTTTTCTTTGCAGATGCCTTTAACAATATCAGACATCCTGCTCTCCAGAACAGGCTCTCCTGGTGTTTTTGCTGTGCTGCCAGGCAAGGGTGGGAAATTTGATGCTAGCAAGTCAAACTTTGGTGTCTGAGTCTTTGTTTCTGCTGAAGGCTGAGGCCTCTAAGAGAAAGAAAGGGCCCGTGAAGAGAGCTGTATCATCCAGCATTCAAAGTAGCCAGTGTCAGGAAATTCCCTAGAAACACCAACCCCCCCAG
The DNA here is from genome assembly GCA_034781795.1 of Crypturellus tataupa. Lineage (NCBI taxonomy): Eukaryota > Metazoa > Chordata > Aves > Tinamiformes > Tinamidae > Crypturellus > Crypturellus tataupa. The sequence continues at coordinate 216,304 of JAWLRI010000420.1, forward strand.
TTTGATCAGAGGACTTAAGGAGTGTGTCACTCCTTCAATAAACACAAAGCCAACACACTGCAGCTGGTGTCAGCTGCAGCAACGTTTTTCTGGAAAAGACTGATCTAAAACTACTTAGGAATTGTGAATTATGAGATCTTCTATTCATTCTTATCTGCAATATCTACAGATATTGTTGACATAGTCAACATTTAGTTACCTTAAAAACCTATCTATGGACAAAGCAGCAATCTGTTTTACCAACGGACACAAGCTTCCACCCTCTGGCATGTGAAACGAGCCTGCATATTTCATGCAAATCGCTGCAATAAGGGAAGCAGAACTTACTAAAATGCGATCATCTTCCCGTCTCCTCCGACCTCTGAAAACATTCCTCCTTTAAAGGCAAAAAAAGGGCAGTAAGTGCATTCACCTAGCTCAAGCACACACTCATCCGCGCAGAGGGGAGCCTGGGGCAGGGGATTCTCGGCAGCCAATTTATATTTCTTAAGCTAGAGTTATGGGATGTTCTCTGTTTTCAAGGGGTTCAAACCTCCTACAATCCTGAAAAACAGCCAATATGGGAAACCGAATCGTTCTTCCCTTGAAGGATGTACCCTAAAGCACTGTATCTAAGCAAGTGGATAATTTAAACTTTAATATAATAGACTTCACTATTTATGGCAATATACATTCCAGGTTTACTGGCTGTTTTAATTCTGGCTACAAGTCAGTCCTTTTAAAACGAGAGTTACTGTCTGTGTTACTGAAATGCGTAGCGGAACAGGAACATGCTCCTAGTAGAGTCAAATTTTTATCAGTTTACTTAAATGTCACTTTTCCCTTGTTCATTTGTTTATAGAAACGGGCATCATGTCAATGGTTGATATTTCTTGGCTCGTACACGTCACGTCAGCCTGCAGCACCCAGTGGCACTGCTATTTCACAGCACACCCCACTCCTCACCTGCCCCTGCCAACGCCGTAATCTCCATTCTGTTCCATCTGCGCGGTAGGGGAGTCCTTCTGGGAATAGCCTTGATCTTGCTGCCCTGTTAACGTGCTGTTATGCCGCTCCATGACAAAATTCCTTGAGTTGGTTCTGTTCAGTGGTCCTTCCGCCATGGCCGCGGCCGGCCCCTCCGCCGCGTGCTCCGAGCTGTTGGACGGTCGGAAATGAGGCTTCACGCTGCAGGAGGCACAGCGAGAGGCTTTAGAAACACGCTGCGGAACTGCCACCAACTACAGCTAGTTTGTAGCTGACGAGAGAAGAGGAGATCAGCAAGTACTGGAACTCCATCCTCAGAGGAGGGTAATTTCCTACGCACATTTGTCAATTGTCAAAAACAAAACAAACAAGCGTTCTTCCTTACCTTCATCTACTTTCATTCTAGTTCTCTTGCAACCCCCCACCCACAAGTGTGGCCGTTACAAGAAAATATTGAGACTACATTCTGACAGATACTGAAGGAAGGAAAAAATAGGGGCAGGAATTGCCTCAGCTGGAACCCCGAGAGGGATCCTGCAGTTGTCTAGGCCACGAGGTGCCTGAAAGTGTCCTGGAGAACTGAACACCCGAGGAAGGGGCTGTGGCCACGAGCTGAACTGGAACAAGAAGCCAGAAGCAGACAAGGACAGGAGCGCCTGGAGAGAGCAGGGCAAATGGGGCAGGGATGGCCGAGAGCTGCGAGCGCCAGGATCTTCACCTCGTGTTTCCGTCAGCAGACGCCCGCAGTGTTGACTTTGCAGTGTGCAGCACCCCGGGCATTTTACCCAGTTATTGATTATTCAGCATCAAAGCTGTTATTTTCTTTGAACTGAGATGTAGCTACACATGCTCAGTGGCTCTGCAAGATAAGACTCTGGTCTCAAACACAGGACTACTCAGAGAACCCTCTGCCCCACCATGGCATGGAAAAGCAGCAGGGAGGAAAGCCTCACTTGGCCTCACTTGGGCTATTTTCACTTCCACAACTTCTACTTCCACAACTCACTGTCTTTTCAACTTGGCACCAATTCGTTTCAGCACGAGGCAGACATCTCAGACTAGCAACTTCGTGTGATCAGAGGTCAGAACTTTGCATGTTTGCAGTAAGTTACTGCAGGAGTGTTTAAACACAAAGCAGTCAAGGAGTGGGTTCTCCCACTGCCAGTCAAACTACGATACCTCCCTGGGAACAAGAGTTCACGTTACTCTGATCTGCTTCAGAGCCATGAAGTGGTGGATGCTGTTGATTCTAAAATGACTAGTAGAAAGGTAGTTTCCTTCCCGCTTCCATCCATTAAAACCTGTTCCCTCCCACTGGGCCAGGGAAATTAAAGTTGGGAGGAAGAGAAAGCACAGGAGAACTAATGAACAACAATTTATCGTTTGCCCACATGGAGCTGCTGAATCAGAAAAGCAATAATTGATCTGGTCCTAACAGCACAAGATCCTTCGCTTTGCTCTGCCATTCTCACAGAGGATTTTAAATCAGCTCCATGACTCTGACAGGCTTCTCCACAGCCTTGCACTTAACAGCCAAAAGCTTTTCAGCATCTTTTACGTAACAAAAAAGTGGAAAAAAATTCACCTGAACTTACAGTCCAGTTTGGAGTATTCAAATGCCCTTGCTCTGTCAAGCAGATTTTCAGTTATTTTTTAAATGAGTGGACTCGAAAATACCAGTTTAGCCAATAGCAGCACTGAGGATCTCCGTCACAAGACACAGCCTTCCATTCCCACAGGCATGTTGCAACAAATGAGGACAAAATAAACACAAGCAGCTCAAACAAATGTTTGTTTTTACAGACCAAAAAGCCCAATATTTAACTAGTGGCTGCCTGTGTGACAAAATAAATTGAGTTTAATGGGCCACGGGACAAAGCAGCAGCATCCCCTCTGTGAAATAATGTTCCACAGTTCAAGGGGAGATGTGATGAACAAAGACTAATTCATATTTTACAGCTTCAAAAAGCATTAGGAAGCACATTTCAGACCCAGTGACGTTTTTCCATCAGCAGTGAGCACGGGAGAGAGGAGATAAAGCAACTGAAAGGGAAAAGATGTGCAAGTCATTATTCAGCCCTCAGATCTCATAATCTTACCCGTCATTGAGAAGGCCACAATCTTAGCCTGGGCAGAAGAGCAAAGCAGAAAAGAGAAGGAAAAAGGAGGAAAGCAGAGAGAAGGCAACAGGATGTGAGAGAGTAGAAAGAAGGAAAAGCAAAGTGCAGGCTGCCCAGGCAACCGACTGATGGACCGGTTCTCTCTAAGCGCGATACTTGATCATCACTGGGCCAAACCTGCACGGCTGCACCTCACTATTACCTTTCCAGGCTCCCTTTCGGGAAGAAATCCTGATGGAGCATAAATAACGTCTGCTTCCAGATTCAGAAGCTCTATTACTGAAAAAGCCAAGTTTTGTACTAGCACGAAGGCTGAGCAAGCTTGGCAGGAGAACACAACCCAGAGGGAGTAGCAGAACCTGTACACATGGCCCTGAAGCTTTGCAAATTGAAATCTTAAAATAATTAGGAAGAATTTTTAAAGCTTAAAATCATCAGGCAGAATGTGATCTACAAGCAGGGAACGAATGTATGGGCATTTTGAGATGTCAGTCTTCAGGTAAATACAATTCCTGTACAGTTTCATATCTGTGCTGCTCTAAGATGATCCATATGACACTCACAAAACTCTTCCTTTAAGCTTGAGCGCAACTTAAGGCATTTTTTTTTTTTTAAAAGGCCTTAGTTGGGTGTTGCACAGCTGTAAGTGGCTCCATGGCCTGGTGTTCTGGGCCCATCTGTACCACCAGTTTGAGTCCTGTGTTCAGGCCCCGCTGAGGCAGTGCAGACCCAGCTTCCAAACTCACCTTTTGCCATCAGCTGCATCACAAAAACACTGCCAGTGCTGGCAGCTGCCAACTGACTTCTCAAACAGAATAAAAGCTGTTCCTCTGCTATCAGCCCACATGCCGGATACAGTAAAAGAACTTGAAAATAAAACAATTTCCACCCACACAGATTACTACTCCATTATATTTCCAGAGCACAGTTTCAGTGAATATAAAGCTGGTTCCTCCTCTCCGATGTCTGTATCGGAGCCGAGTCCTTACAGTTATCTGGCAAGATGGCAATACAGCAAATAAATCTCAGCGGCAGACTCAGCATCAAGCAGTTCAGCACACAGAAGCCAGGGCATGCAACTCTCAGCTGCACACACTGACCGGTTCTCTACAAAACTACTCACACAACAGGAAAAGCTTAAGTTATTTTTGCAGCAGTTTACAACCCATGCAACAAACCATTAAAGTACTACCTTAAGAGGAAGCTATTGATGTGTCTGCAGAAATTGCTCCGCGGTTTTTAGAGGAGATACCTTTGCTCTCTCCAGCACATATGTCCATTATTTTGGGATCTCAAACTGCCAACTTTATTTTTTTTCAATCAAGTAAATTGAAAAATGCCATGTGTATTTGATAAACAAAGCGAGTAACCTAGCCCCATTATAAGCCACTGCACTTTAGAAGCGCAAGGAACACTTAAGGATCTGAATACTGTAAATTCTCAGAGAGCAAAGCAACTGACAGAACTATCTTACCGATTTCTATGGAATGGGCGACCTATACTCAAAGAAGCAGCATTTGTTTTATATGATCCTGGTGTATTAAAGCCATTCATAAATCCACCGTTAGGAAAGGGGGCCTGCAACAGACAGAACAGTCTCAATGGCTGAGCTAAAAAAAGAAATGTTTGCAGTTATACGAGATCAGCTTCAGCAGTTATCATCCAGCCTCTTTTACTTTTACACTGGGCTACCACATCCAGCAAATTGCAATCTCACTAGTTAAAAAAATAAAGAAGAGCCCCCACAGGTTAACAATCTGCAAATCTACTGTAGTCTCAGAGTCCTCTGGTTCCAGATAAAGCTACAAAGCTCTTCCAGTAACGTGAGTTACTAGATTATGGATAAATGGAGTTTCACACCAAAATTCCTTGAGATAAACTGCAACCAGTGGCGAGCCGCACGGCTCCTTTGAAAGTCTTGCATTAGGTCTGTGACATGAACTGAAGGGAAGTTCAGTAGCACAGAAGCAGAGGGATCTGACTAGAAAATCTGTGCATCCTGCAGCCAAAAAACCCGCCACCACATGGTTTTGTTATCCAAATTGTTATTATTTGTGCTTTGGGCTGGCTGGCAATCTGTGCTCTCAGGCCTGAGCTCTAGTCAGCAGTTTCTCAGACCCTCCCTCGTGCCCCGTCAGCGGCCGTTACTCACCAGGGGTGTTTCGAAGTAAGGTGCAGGGCTGGGAGACCACGTCTGAGGCACGATGCTGTAAATAGAGTACTGCTGAGGACTATATACAGGCTGCATAAAGAGTGGTGAGGCAAACTGTGCTTGCGTTTGGACTGGCTGAGTATAGACACTAGAATCCACTACCCGGTAGCCATTCTTAGCAAAAAAAGTGTTGATGGCTTTTATCCTTGCCTGCAAGAGATAAAATGGTATAAAATGCAGCATCTGGGAGAGGAGATGCAGAGCTTATTTTTGTTGCCTACTGAAATTATAACAAAAGGGGTGAGGTAGTAGGTTAACTACTGCTTACAAATAGAAATTGTTATTAAAAAAAGAAAAATCACTCTGGATGACAGTCTCAAAATATGCTAAAGGGAAGGATTAGCATGCTGTCTTAGCCAGAGGATCTCTCAACTTCTCAAAATAAATGCTGCTGTCTAAAGCAGCAACTGCCCAGACTCCAATTTCAACAGTTTTACAAAGAAAATGACAGACTTCAATCTGCAGCAGATGCTGTTCAATTGACTAATTGTCTTCTCCCACTACAACGAGGCTGCTAATGTCTTACTATTTTTTCCATAAATTCAGCATGTTATTCAAATAAGAATGTTTTATTTTGAAATCTCTCACCATATTAAACAGTCTTACCATTACTGGCTTGCCCTGAAAGGTTTTCACTTCTTCCCTTAAATATTTAAATGCCTGCGTATACAAAAAAAACAAGCACATTAGAACACACTGATAAAAATAATACTTAGAGGACATTATGTGACTTAACATCAAATGCTAGACATGCGCTTTCCTGCTAGGGGCCAGCTAAAGTCCCTAACCCTTCAAAATCCCGAATATTTGATGTCAGTCCCTCACATACTCGGGGGCTGGGTGCTGTAATTTCATTATTATTGCCAAAGAGCACTGAGGCAGGTGTTCGATAAAGGAATTGCAACCCTTAACTTTTCTTCTGTATCAACAACAATATGCCAATAACATCTTAAAATACCCAAAAGGGGATTTGTAAATAAATACGTTGGCTATAAGCAGCATGCACACAGGGAACCCGCGCAGGGAAGCATTCACGGGATCGGAACGTCATTCCGAGGCGAGAGCAGCCTTACCTGTTGCGCGTCTGTATCCGACTGGAATGTAACGTACCAGTTGTTGTTGTGAGCAAACTCACAGCTTATCACTTTGGGGCAGTTTTCATTTTTAAATAGAGCCTTCACCTCCTGAGGGAGACAAAACTATGTTGTTACGGGGACCTAGGCCAAGCTCTAAGCTGCGAGTTGAGCACTAAACTTCTAGATCAGGAGAGTCATCCATAAAGGAATGACCAAGGAATACTACCCAGACAAGATAACTTGATAGCTCTGCAATAGTCAAGAGCTCAAAAAGGGGACAAATCAGCTGTTCAGCATTTCCATTAAAAGCGCTAGTTAAAAATGCTATTTGACAAACACCCTGTGTTACAATGTTAAAAAACAAAGAACTAAACTGTTCTGCGAGCCAAATGTCAGTAGGAATTTCATTATCCTCCCTCCTCTGAGCATAATGAGCTCAGCTCACACTGGGTCACAATGAATGAGAAATGTTTAATAATGTCTGTAGCTGCCAAAACAACAGTCTGACTTCAAGTAAAGTTACTGCTGTGACAAAAATTCAGTCTGAATTCCAAGTCATGCCCAGGACCGATTTTATTTTTGGATCTGAAAAGAAAACGGTTCAAGCACCCTTCCAGAAAAGCCTTTGTAACTCAAGTTTCTATGGAGAAAAAAAAAAAAAAAAGCTTATGTAAATGCATTTTAATATATTAGTAAAGGAAAGAGGACAAGTTTTTGGCCTAGCTTTTTTGATGTGAAATCAAGGCAGCAAAAACTTCCTTAGTGCTTTACAAGAAATACCAGAGTTGAATTCATTAAATACTAGTCAACCTTTAAAGCAACACAGGTTGCCATTTCAGATGTTTTTCTTTACCTCTATTGGGGTCGTTTCAGGGATCTCACGAAGAATAATAATACACCGTTTGTGGTTTGGTCTGACTTTCTCCCCTCTCTCATCCACTTGTACCATAGGAGAAGCTGAAATTAAAATACAAAGTGTGGCTTAATAGTGGACACTGGATTCTGCAGAAACTCTCAGCAGTACTAGATTCCTCATATCCAAACTGTAACAGAGAGCTTCATCAAACTGCCACACAAAATAGATTTCTTGAATTCAGAGCAAAAAGGCTGTTATCAGCTTCCTTCTGTGAATCTTCAGTATATTTTAGTTACATGTCTGAAGCTGCCTCTGTCCACAGTCTAGAACAGTCATTTACACAAACATCATCTGGAGAATTTTCTTGGAACGATATGACATAACCTGCTAAGACACCAACATGTTTCTCTAAAGCAAGGGAGTTTTGGTCTACTAATAGAGACATCAAACACCTGAACTTACATCTCAAAACTTCAAGAATCAGATCCATATCTGTTGTCAGCTTCTTAATACCTTCCATGTTGGCAATTGTCCATATCGGAACAAACTGATCACTATCCATTTGAGACATAAGATAGAGATCCTTCGAGAGATTCTCCCTAGAAATACATAAACACAGCATTTTAGCAAGCCCTGCACTTCAGGAACAGAACTACAACAAAACAAGAACTACAGCCTTCAATAGAGAGATTTGCTGGTAATACCCAGCTAAATTATCCCAGCATCCTACAACTGCAAACCACAAAAGTTAAACTGAATTCTTATTAAAGGACAAGACTGAGACCACTGATACCACAACGTTCCTGTAACGTTTCAGTGAAAGTTGCTTTATATCCCAACCAACCCCTTTCCACAGCTAACTTTATAAATGAAAATGCAAACACAGCACATATAGAGCCAAAATTGAAATACCCATCAACATGTTTAATAAAGGCTTTGTATGCAGCTGAATTAACTGTACTATACCGTGAGAAGCAGAATTCAAGCTGTTTTTTCAAACATTCTCTAATGTCTTCTGTGGACACAGCAGGGCTGCCTTCACCTAAAGGTTAGCACATTTACAAAACACCATCAGGTCTCAGTAGCACACTGAGAACACAATGCAAGGAGTTTCATCATGTAACGTAAGGGTGAACCCTTCTGGATAAAAAGGGGAGAACAGTAATCGGGACATTCTTAAACAGCACCACACTGTGCATCCCAGGTTGTCCCAATCCCGCCCAAGCGATTTAGACCCCACATTTTTTTTGACTTGCCCGAGCACCACAGCTGGCTTAGGTCCTCTTAAGCAGGCACTGAATGGAAAATTTCATGTTTCTACTAAGAATTTACAAGCGATACCTTTACTCAGAAAACATTTACTAAACTAAGAGCCAAGGGTTGTTTTCTGCATGAGCCAGGAGATGCACATACACTGCTTGATCTTTTGCTTCCCCAGATGAGCAGAGAGATACCCAACAGGTCAGCTAGGTTAATTACTAACTACACTAACAGCTCATATCTGCACACATGTGTTTGCTACATTAAGCAGTTTCAAGACCTGTCCACAAAGAACAGTATCAGCCACTTCTATCAGTGCTGTCTTGGGGAAAACATTGGACTCTGCTAACCGACTGCATAAACTGTGCTTAAACTTCTCAAGATCTTCTCCCCCCCGTAATAGTATTCTACTTCCAGGATTTTAATATACAATAATGTATAAAGTACAGATGGAAAAGTATAAACAATCTAAACCAACCGCAGGACAGATTCACTTCTCATGGTTTGCCAACAAGAAACTTAAACACTACAGAAAAGGAGCCTCCTGCTCACATAGACGGGTTAGTGCTCTCCAAATGCCTGTGCTTTACCAGCAGTCTTCTCTGGATTAGAAAAGAGGTGGATGTTAAAATGTCTAGAGATGGGCAAAGAGCAGCCAGAAAGGACAAATCAACTGCATGAGACTTCACAGATTCACAGGAATTGACAGTGTTACTTCACATGAATCCTCACCAGAAACTTCATAGATTTGGTAGCCAAGGTCTTCAGTCGCTAGGACCATTCCATTTGCAGAAGCCTCATCAACCACTGTGCCATTTCTTGTAGCGTCACAAGATGGAGAATACATCACTTCATATTGCTTGCAGCTATCCTCCGAAATCTCTAGGTTACCTGGCAGAAAGCACGCTATCAACAGAAAGAATACTAGAAGCTCCAGAATAATTTTCATTTGAGAAGTTTTGGTTATCAATTTTAAAAGAATAAGTGCAATAATCAAAAACTTTACACTTTTAATGCCTACTTTGTATTGGGTTATACTTTCTACCTATTTCCAGAAAGATCTTCTGGCTTGCACTAGAGTCTTATCAAAAAGGGTGGGTAAATAATAGAGTTATGAACTTGTTAGATCCTCTGCTGCATTTTGTGGTCTTGCAACATGCTTATCACCCAATATTTAAAATACTGAATTTAGTTTCCTAAAAAACAAAGCATTTAAATATCTTATATCACTGAAAGACTTATTCAACATATTACATGATCCTTGTTTATATAAGGACTCAGGAGCATGAAGTGATTGTTATAAAACAACACTTGAATTATGGTGAAATTGGCCAATCTCTTGTTCAAGACACTTCAGTCTTCAGCACAGCTGCTTGGAATAGAAACAAATATAATTTCAGCTTAATCCCACAGTCAGGCAAGATTATTCAGAACCAAATTTGCTCTACTAGATCTTTTCCACATTAATGACTAACCACAAAAAAAGCTACTTTAGAAGTGAGACTACTCAAGCACTTACTATTACGGCATATATTGCTTGTAAAGCCATAAAATTGTTTGCAGAAACCTGCCTTAACTTCTCAAGCAGCGCAACACTGACGTGACTATTCCATGTTGTTATGAAGAGACAAACGAGCTTCTTGGCCAGTGCACGAGTTCAGTTCTCTCAGTTTCTCCTGACTTATCAGAAGCTTCTCACGCAGCCTCACGAGCAGCACCCTCCCTCCTTGATTCCTAACTTGTCCTAAAGCTTTTCCAGGGAATCTTCTGCTTCCTGCTTTGGCAGACCCCCCACTCTGCTTCAAGTAACCTCAGCTCTACAATTCACGTTGATTCTAAAATTCACGTCAGGAAATCAGGATTAACCACGTGGCAAGGATGGAAAATAGGGATTGAATGCGAATACAGACTTAAAGCAGCTAACTATAAATGCTTTGCAATTTCTAGTCCAGCACAAATGCCATTGCGCAACAGTTCTCAGCAGCAGCTCAGCAACCTACCAGGCTTGGAGGTGGCCCTCAGAGCTATAATTTCCTGTTCACAGGGTCAAGATATACTAAAGTGCCGCAATGGTGAAAGACAACCATTCCACACCTTTAGCAACCTGCTTCCCTCTTAGCGCGTTACTCAGCCATCATCGGGCCCTCTGAACACTGCTGCTCCAGCATCCACTCCGGATGCCTCATTGAATTCCTAAATCAAAGCTCAGACATCTCATCTCTACAACCGATTACCTGTCTACCTACTCATTTGTCACATTTGCTCATGACTAGAGCAGCACCAAATCTCAAGGACAAGAGATTGCACCTGACGACTAGACTGAGTCTCATAGCAAATGGGGACCCGTCAGGGACAGCGCCCAAACACGAGCCGCGATGTCTCACCCTCGGCCGGGGGTGCTTGCACGGCCGCTGTCTCTTGCCACGGGTGCTCAGCGCCATTGGTTGCCGGCACAGCCTCTCCGCTCCCCTGGGGGACTTCTTGCCACACTTTTGCATTAGGGTTTAAGCCAGCACCTTTCGATGTTACCTGCTGAAGAGACCAGAACAGTTTTATTAGAAAAGGAAAACCAAAAATGACTTAAAAGCCAGATAGACAGGACAGCTGAATTTAGCAATTTCCTATGCAATCGCCCATGACAAGTTTCTAACCACCTATTAAGCACCAACGTCATTTTTCATTCGTTGAAACTGGAAAGTCCTCGGTGTTTTCCAACCGAGTATTTAGTTTCTACCTCCATCATGAGTGTTGCCTCCGGCCTCTTTTATTGACATCCAATAACATCAGAAGAAGCAACTAGGTGTGAAGAACTCTGATAGCCCATAAAGTTTAAGGTCTTGACTCTCAATCCTCCAATCCCTTTTCACCAAAAAGGGAACTTTTCCCTACTGAAGGCCTCTTCCTAGAAAGGAAGGTTACAAAAATAAAAAAGAAAAGAAAAAAAGCCACATCTCAAGGAAAGTAAGCTGATGATTTACTGAATTTGATTAGTCATGACACCTACCTGTAGAAAATATCAATCCTGTACAAGACAGACCCCTTCTTTCACGTCACTTGCTTAAATTTATAAGGCAAAAGCCTCTAAACAGAGCCTAAAGCTCATCCAATTCAAAAAATAGGAAGTTTGGTATTTCAGAGGCCGCCTCCTCGAGTCTGAAATTAAGGAGTGGCTTAGTAGGCCCCAGACATAAAGCAGAAGGATAAGGAAGCAGTTGCAGTAGCTTTAGAGATAATTCCTTTGCCAAGGTCACACCTAGCTCCAAAGCTACTTGCTGCAAGGACAAGCCCAAATCCAGCCCCCAAAAACCTCCAAACACGGCACAAGTTCAAGCTGATAACGAGAGGGCAGAACAGAGATCACCGTTTTGGCACTGGCCTCTCTGGGATGTAAAAATACAGCAGCGGAGCAGGCCACCTGCTCGGGAAGCAGGAGCAAACACATCCCATCTCCCAGAACAGCCCCTCCGGCACAGCAGAGAAGACAAGTCGCACGTCCGGAGGATTCGCTGTTCCAGGGAAGCGACCGGGACCTCACTGTCACGTGCGAGCGACCTCGAGGACAGCAGGTGACACTGCTCGCTCGAGAGCGCCCTGAATAGCAAATGCAAAGAGCCAGAAATTGCAGGTAAAAGCGCTAAGAAAACAGCACATTCAGGCCGACAGAGGTGAATGAATCTATTAATACAACGGCTGCGCCTGAATTACAACGTGAGCCACTTCCTCCGTGCACCAGGGGGGCTGAAGCAGCTCCGCAAGCCCTGGCCCTGATGTCACCCGGCTTCTTAGCAAGTCAGCGCAGCCCCAGAAAAGCCCCCGGTTCTCGGAAGCTCCCCGAGGCCGCGTGCTGCGCGGCAGGAGCGCAGCCAGCGTGCCCCACGGTCCGGCCCTCCCAAGAGGGGCCACAACACCCATTCCTGCTCGTTTAGCTGCTGCGAGCAGGCAGCCGCGGGGCGCGCTTGATTGGCTGCAGAGCAACCCTCCCCGCCGCTATCGGGAACGTTCAGAGCGAGGTTAAAGCTTTACAGGGATACAAAGGTTAGGGACACGCACGGGCACCCGCGCGCTGACAAAGCGCTCCGCTCCGGCACCGCTTCCCTTCCCTCGCTTTCGACAGGCACAAAACGAAGTTTCTTCTCCAGAAATCCCTCCAGAGCAACTACTGAAGCACCAGTCTCACCTCAAAAGGCCAAACCAACCCCTTTCTTGTCCCAAAGGCCTACATTACAGTTAATAATCAATTAATATCACAAAAACGAACACATCCTGAGCACGCTTAAGGCCTTCTGCAACCACCAAATCTCCTCCAGACCCGACAGCAAACGATAATAAAAACTACTCTGTACCGCGGGGACCCCAGGCCATTCCCA
>JAWLRI010000420.1:236725-261887 GCA_034781795.1 Crypturellus tataupa
CGCCGCCGCTGCGACAGGTGCGCGCGGGAGCCGCCTCCGGCCGCCGCAGGTGCGTGGGGACCGGACCGGACCGGACCGGGGAGGGGGAGGAAGGAAGGAAGGAGAGCTCGGCCGAGCTCCCGGCTCTGCCGCCTGCCGGGAGGGTCCACGCGCTCGGTGGGCGCCGGTTGCTGTAGCGCGGCGGGTCCTGCCCGCCTCCCGCTGCGGCTCTCTGCGTCCCCTCTGCAGAACGGCTGCGCTCCCGTTTAAACTTTAATGCTTGCAATGGAGGGCTGTTTCCAGGAATTCCGCGGGATGGATTATCCGGGCAGTAGGGAAAGGGCAGCGATGCTGGAGCGCGACACGGTGCCAGGCGCTCCGGGAGGGCCACGACCAGGACGCGGTGCTACGACAGCCGCAGCACCGTGCGGGGTCCCAGGGCTCCGCTCCGCAAGCCGGGCCTGGCAGCGGCTCTGCCAGCCTGTGCGGAGGGTCCCTGGGCACCTCCGGCCCTGCGGGAAAGGGAGGCTGGTGACAGCACCCCAGGGAAAAGGCCCTGCGGGTGCTACTGGGCACAGCAGGAGCTGCTTGTTTCTTGGCACCTGCGCTCTGCGTCCCTCTGTGTTCTGCTTCCTCTCCGCCTCCTCCAACCTGTCGCCCGGAGCCAGGTGTGTCCAGGGCCGTGTCTCGTAGCGGCCCCTCTCCTGTCTCCTGTGCTGAACTCGCTCCCTTTTGGGAAAGACGGTTTAGAGTGCGAAGTGGTGCCTGGATAATCCCTCTGCTCGAGATTACTCTTAAAACAAAAGTTTAATCTGTGGCTTTATGCAGCTGTTTCAGGTTATTTTTTCGCATGGAAATATTTTTTAGCCATAAACATAATCTGTAATCTCTGGGTATGTATTTTTTTAGCATATAGATTTAAGAAAGCCAAGTGTTTGCTGTTGAGTACCAGTAATGAGGACTAAATTTTGTAAGCATGAAAATGACAGTTTACTTGTATGGTTAATAATTGCTTTTAAAAGTGAGGCAAAGTGAGTGTTCCTCGTACACGAATTAGAAGAGCCTTTTTCCGTGTGGATGCTCATTTGTGCAATGGGCAAAGACTGGGAACTACTTTGAGCCTGCCAGATGGAGAGCATCCTTGGCTGGTCCAGTCAACTTGTACAAAAGTAGCTGGGTTAATAGAACAGGAGTAACTGAATGGCACAAAGTGCCAACCTGGAAACCGTGGGCCTGCAAGAAGTATCTCCTCAATCACTGCTGCCCCTGGAAGGGAGGAAGATGAGAATCTGAGGCTGCAGGTAGCTGAGCAGGAACTGTCAAACTAAACAGTAGTTTCAGTGGTTTCAGTGCAACTTCCATTATTTGCCAGGATAACTGAACCCCTTCTTCTAGATGTACCATCTAAGCCACTGTCTTGGAAAACACGTGCATCCTTGCCTGGGTTCCACTGGAACTCGGGAAAGCTGGAGAAGGCCAGGGCATCCTGTGGGGAGCAGAACGCAGCCTGCCCCGCTTTGCCTGCACGGCTTCCCTAAGATGCTCCCATCCCAGGTGTGACTAATGGCCTGGGAGTGTTACCTGTGCTCGGACCTCCAGCCTTCTGTGACCTAATGGTGCCAATTAGTGAAAGAAGCTGATGGAAGAAATGAGGTGGCCGTGGCCTCCGTGACTGATCCTGGTCAGATCAGCTAATGCACTTGCTGCGGGCATTGTGCGACTAGGGATAAAAGAAAAGAGGAGGAAAGGAAAGGCGTTGCCCTGCTAGGTTTATTTTGGTCTTATCAAAGAATTCTAAATTACTCCCCCTCCTTTCCTCCTCAACAAAAAGAAAAACTAAGTATGTAAAGAAAAAAAAATCTGATATGGTCTTGTTGCCTTCTGTGATGAAAAACCTGTGCAAAATCTGTTCCAGTTTACAGCAGTACCAGGCAGTTAAAATTATTCCTTTAGGTAACTGATAGCTATTACAACATGAGGTTTACAGCTGCCTCCCTGAACAGAAGACTTGTTTTAGCTCACAAAGGAAACGGCTGCTGCATTAGGAATGAACACCACAAGGGTAAAAGAAAAATGTTTGCATAGGAATTACATCTTCTTAGGTTTCATAACTCCAGCCTTCTTACATAAATGCCAGAACATTTGCTCGAGAAGCTGAACAAGAGAGGGCATATTAGGGCTTCCTGGCATGTGCACGTGTTTGTGTGTGCTAAAGAAACACGTCGGCATCCTTTTCAATCACAGCTCTCGCTCCTGTTCTGGTTTCTGGCTATTCTCTCACCCCTTACGTTGTCCCTGGATTTTTATGAGGGAGACCATCTCAAAGGCATCTTCAGAGGAAATTGCAACTTCAATCTGATGTCATTTTCCTGGCCAGACAATACAGCAGAGCCTGAATGCCCAAGACATGACGGCAACATTCAGGTGTTGGGAGCACCCGAACGATGACTTAGTGTTGAATCATTCTGTGAAACCACTTTTCAGCTCAAATAGTTCAAACTGACCAATACTTTTGTTTTTTCTTTCCTGCGTAGGTATTCGCGGTGAAAAGATGGAGCCCTCCCCTTTCACCAGGAGACAATGGGTTTCGCAGTCGCTGAGGATCACGGCCAAAGAGCTCTCTCTAGTCAACACGAACAAGTCCTCGGCTCTCGTGGAGAGGTTCTCCAAGTAAGTGGAGCAAGGCTCTTGAATGCAGTCAGGCTGTGTTGGTTGGCAGCTGAAGCGACTGCTTCACTGGCAGTTGTTTTCCTTCTTAAAAATAACACAGCTCTGCAGGCATTGCAGTTTCTGGTTGAATGTGCTGAGCATTTTTTTTCTTTTTTAGTTGATGATCCGTTATATTGTTACAGCAAATAGAATCTCTTCCTTCTTCTAGCAGAAAATGAAGTACAATGTTCGCTGTTAAATACAATATACTTTTGAAGGTAGAGCATTGGGGTGTAGCAGCTACGGTCATGAGATGTTTACTCACTCAGAATGGACTTTTGCAGCCTATCACAGGACTTCCCACCTGGCACTATGAAAACCAGGTGCAGTTACCTGGAGTCCCAGCTAGAAGCTGCACTTCTGATGCATGCGGGCTTGGGATGTAACTCCTAGGAAGAATTTTTTATGGTAGTTTTGTTCCTCCCAAATGTACCCTTCCACATGTCTTCCAGTACTGTGCAGAAAAGGAATACCATCTCCTTGTTTTTTGAGAGGTGGATAACAAACGACAGTCAAATAATAAAGTAATATTTTATAAATTGGGCAAGACTGAGTGGCAGTAGCCTACGTGTGTGTTCTGGAAAAGCTTGTGCTCCTAGACTAGGGCTTGGGGTTTTCAATGGGAGTTGCATAACCAAGTCCCCTGGGCTGTTGCATTAACAGCGTAACAAGGTTTTGTAGCATTTAAATCCTGAGCATGGAGGAAATTTTATGAATTGTTTAGACAGAGGATAATTGCAATCTGAACTCTGCAGAAACATGGCTGTTATTCTATAAGTGTGTCCTAGGGAGAAGCTGCTTGCTTTGACTGCTCTGTTAAGTAATTTATTCACTCACTGAAATTTGATTACAGAACCTGGTCATCTTGCTAAATGTTGATAATCCTTTGAAAAGGGCTTACTGGAAGTAATCCAAACCGCTATTTCTTAATCAAGTAGAGTTCCTCTACATCAGCAGTGTCAGTGCTTTGAAAAACCACAGTGCTATTGGCTTTGCCAACTCTGACATTTAGAGCAAGAGTGTAATTTTTCTAAATTGCTCTTATTAAATATTTGTATTTGAAAACACTTTTTGCATTCCATATAGCATTTAGATTATGAGCTTTGGTGGGTCAGAGACTCACAGATTTGCAGCTAGCACCAGAGTTAAGGCATTGAGATGAGCTAACTCACAGTGCTGCCTGGGATCTTCGCTCTTTGTTTGTAGTTTCCACTGTGGTTCTGGACTTTCATCCCCCCGGCTGTCTTTGTTGCTTCTTCCACTGTCGGCTTCTCTTCCTCCTCTCCAAACTCACTTTTTCTGCAGCATGACTCACTCGGCGTTTGGAAGCTGTGTAGTACAGAAAGCACAGGTTAATGCTTCTGCATTTATTCAAGAGGGCAGCCACGATTCCTGGGCAGCGTTCGGGACTGCTGGGTCCTGCAGTGCTAGGCGAGAAGTCCTTATGGGACACTTCCATCCACAGCAGGGGAGAGAAGCACTACGAGGAGGCACTGAGTAGCAGATTTTTTTCTTTAAAATTACTGAGCCCTCTGACACACCTTATTTTTGACACCAGCAATTATTTAAAGGCTGAACTTGATGACTACTATTAATACAGGCATCTACTGCCTGTAACCTACTGACAGCTGTTCAGTTACAGTAAATATCTAGTTAGAGAAATGCAACAAAACTCATCATATCCGATGAATACACACTTTTCAAAAGGAAAGCGCAGGCAGCTCATGCAGACCCTGGCTGGCACGGAGCGCGTGCTCCTCGCTGTGGATGTGCTTGTGCCCGCTGGATTGCAGATTGCTGCGGGTTTTCTGTAGCTTCTTAAAGGACTTGGATTCATGATCCAGGGTAGCTTATCCGCAGAGGGCTGCGATTACTGTTTCCACTGCTGGGCTGGTTCAGCTGCTCGTGAAGCAACTGCTGAATGGCTGCAGTTTACAGCCCAGCATAGTAAGATAAACTGGCACTTATGTAGATTTTCCTCGTATGCCAAGCTGTAATTTGTTACAGTTGAGCAGCTGCTGTATAAATAGCTGAGTTATTCTTGCAAGGGGGCAGAGCAGGCAGCTGGGTGGGGGAAACAATAGAGCCATTCCAAGGTAAACTGTCTATATTAGAGACTCGGAGTGTTTAGATAATGAAAATTATAATGCATGCTATTACTGTGCGCTGAATGGCTTACAATGTGTCTAGCACTTTACATTGTTTAGATACTGTTAACTATTATTTTTTGTAGTGCCTGGTTTCATCTGATAGGTCTGGAAAGTACATGAAATCTTGGGGGAGAAAGAACCTCAGCTCTCAAAGAGCATTCATTATTCTGATTAAAACATTTTCCCCCTTTCTTCCTCTTTCTCAAAGGTACCAGAAAGCGGCTGAAGAAGCCACTGCTGAGAAGAAACGAAATGTGAGTATTTGTTTCGTAGGCAATAAGGGACAGCCTGCAGCCAGGGCAGATCCCCGGCACGCGCCGCTCCTGTGACAGAGCCTTGGGGAAATATCAAAGCTGTTGCTGTGCGTCCTGCACAAAACTTGGCTTAGACCCAGTTTCTGCCTTTGGCCCATTCCCCTTGCCCTTTTTCAGGGCAAACAGAACACAAGCAAATCAAGTGACTTGCCCACAGCCGTATGCTGAATTACCAATTGCATCCCAAGCAAAAGCCAAAGCCAGTTGCCTTCAATCTTCTGTTCTAACCACAACACAGGAGCCTCCACCTCTTTATTCTTAGCTGTAGGCAACTGTGGTACCGCTTCTACTCTGGTTAGAAGTCTCCTTGAAAGAACCTGTGAACTTCTCTGCAATCTGATGTGCACACCTGATAGGTGCGGAATCCAGCCAGGGGAATGGATCCGCTCCTCGGAAGCGGTTTCCAGGGTTCAAATGCCCGACCGAGGCGGGAGCTCCCCTTTGGGCTCCGTTGCAGCCAGGTCTTCACTGCTGGTGTTCCCTGTTCCAGGGCCAGGGACCCTGGCAGAAGCTCGGCACTAACACCACAGATCTGCCTCTAGAAGCAGATCCTCCTTTAAAATTCATTTGCAAAGACCAGTGATACTTACAGGATATAGAGGGAAGGCTGCTAGCACAAGTATATTGATTTTTTTGTTTGTTTGTTTTTAATGCTTGAGTCATTCTCCAGTTCAGCAGATAGTAATTTTTAGAATAGTAATTTATCATAACTATCCAGTCTTAAATTTTCTTCCTTGCTTGTGTGATCTAGGGCAGACCAGGCCCAGGCAGGAGTACCTGGTGTTACGAGGTGTGCCAGGGCTTCCTAGGCAGGACGCTGCCGGGTGCGCATAGAAACCCGGGTGCAGTTTTTGCTATTTCTGCTATGTTTGCATTTGCTTTACAACTCCAGTGCTTTCTTTTAAATGCAGTCAACTAACACACTGATCTTTTTGAAGTCTCGGTGGATTCAAGTTAATTTGCAAAGCAGTGTTCAAAATGTGACCAGAAGAGTAATAGGGTGAGAGACTTAAATCCTAATATAGCTGCTAATCCTGGTTAATTCCCGTAAGCCTTGCAGACCTGTTCCACTTGCAGTGAGTTTGATACACAGTGGTCTCCATAAGGGACAGGCAGTAAAAATGCCATGTTGGCCGGGACCACATGTGAATGAACCAAACGGGGGGTGGCCGGTTACCCTGGGGAGAGGTAACCGCTCCTAAGGAAACCAATCTGGGAAGCACTTGGCTTTGAGGAGTGCTGCCCCGGGCCACCATCAAACTCACCATGGTAAGGCAGAGCTTGTGCTTTGTGTGTTCGTGTTCTGTCTAGAGCTCGCGATGTGCTGTGTGAAATAGAAGACGAATCCCCCTGCACGAGCACAAACGAATGTGTAGGCAGTGCTTAGCTTGTGCCTTTGTGCTGTATGGTATAAAATAAGGAAGATGGAGATCTCTACTATGCAGCAGTTAACTGACATAGAAGTGCACAATTCCCCAAAAGCTGCTGTTTCCGTGAGATGGTTTCTAGCTTTTCTGGAGCCGCCTCCTGACCGTTGTCTCCAGAAGCAGCTGGAAGACAGGGCCGCGCGTGGCCCAGCACCCAGCCCCTAGGCTGCGTTCTCTGCCGCTTGCTGGGACTAGAGGTCCCGGTGGCCCTGGGTCCCGCTCCTCGATGCGCAGCTCGGAGCCTTTGTGCGCGTTAACTCCTTGGAGTTCGGCTCCTCTTCCCTTATAAGGCCATCCCGTGCGCTCACTTCCTGCACCCGCGCCGGCTTGCGCTCCCCTCCTCCCGGCCGGGATGCTTTCCCCATGTGGCACGGCTGTAACGAGTCACAGCTGTGCGGAGGAGCAGAGGCTGAGAGCAGTGCTGAGCCACTAACTTCCTCCCGCCTGGAAAGGAAGCGCCCTGGGCTCCGGCGGGCTCGGTGACCGCTCCGTGTCTCGTCCCGCAGAGCGCCGACAGCCTCCCCCCTCGCTTCCAACGGGGCGCCCTGAGCGCGCTCAAGAAGAAGTGGGAGAGCCCGGCGGCGGACGCGGCCAAGGCCGAAGTCAGGCCCACAGTCAGCAGCCCCGGGGCGGCGGGCGGCCCCGCAGCTCTCCCAGGCCTGGAGCGAGGTCTGTCCACAGGCGCCGAGAGCGAGAAGCCGAGAAGCCGCTCGCTGGAGAGGGGGAAGATGGAAAACTGCCTGCGAGAACCCGGGCGAGAGCTGGGAAAGGCTGAGGCCAGCGACAACGCGGAGCCCGTGGGCAAGATCGAGAAGAGCAGCGTTCCCCTGAGCAAGCTGAAGATGATGTTCGAGAAGGGAGAAGCGGCTCCGAGCAAGGTAAGGATCCGTCCCCTCACGTCCCAAGAGCGGCTGAAACTCTTGGGCGTTGGAGGGAGCGCTCGGGGCTCCTGGCTCTGCCAGAACTGTTTTATTCATTGCTGTAGCTGAAACTTAATGTAGCCGCTGGTAATGACTTATTGGAGCTGTGTGAAGCGCGGGGGTTTGTGCTGTCTGCCATCGCTCACTGCAGACTTTAAATGGATTTGGTTTTGATAGAGTGGATCAATTAAAGGTAAGGAAAAATCAGTACGGAATATATGTGTTCTTTTAAAGCAAGGTGGGATTGTTTGCATCTTGTCTGAAGACTGAAATTAGTTATGTAAACATGAATTGAGTAAAAATAAATAAATAAATCTAAGCAATAGCAGTTTGAAGTAAGCTCACCAGTCTTGGGCAGCTGCAGAGATGAGATGGAAGCACTGCCAGAGTCCCAGGGCTAACTATACATATTGAAAATACTTATATTTAATACACTTATCCAGATGTATGCATAAGAGCGCTAAGCAAATACTCCAGCTCTTCTTTGCTGTCCTCTCATCTTTGTATCTTAACAAATGTTTCTTATCAGCAAAACCCCTCCCCGGGAAGCAGGCGCAGATAGCGAGGCGAGCTCCTGCCTTCGCCAGTTTTGACTTGCAAATGCTCCGGGCTTGCGTTTTCCCCGGCCGCTCATGAAACCCGAGCCGCATGTGGACTGCAGACTCCGTGTCCCCGGGGAGAATTGCTTAACTAGAAAATGAGTTGCAGATGCCAGCGACTTGCAACATAGTCCCGAGGCCTAGATGCTGGTGGATTTTCCAGTTTTCTCATAGTTTCCTATACTTCTGGCTTTGTCTTGCTGCGGGTGGTTTTCTCGCGGTATTGAGTAAAACAAGCAGATTTCCTACAGAAGTTATTTAAATAATGTGATGGTTGAGGGCTTCAGAGAAGCAGCTTTACGTTAAGCTGAGTTTTGGGTCAGAACACAGCAATCGAAGCCATCTTTCCCAGGTCTCTTCTTTAGGCTCAGTCACCACGTAGAGCAGCCCCGACTCCACATTCGGAGGCATCCCGAGAGCAGCTCCAGACCCCGCTGTGGGATCAACGAGCCGGGATTCCTCAGGAAAGCACTGTTTTGCAGATAGGCGTCAAGTACCTTTATCTTAGCCTGGGGCTGACTGCATCAGGAATGGGTATTTCTGTCAAACTTAGTCATTTGAACACTGTTGAAAACCAGTTTAATGCAGTACCCTGAATCGCACAAAACTATTCAGGGTACTGCATCGACCTATGTTCTTCCCCCAGTTCATCTGGTTACTTTTGAACTTGTGTCGAGAAAAAGCACCAAGTGCTGTAGAGTTTAGCTGGATGTGAGGGGAGGCCTTCGTGATTAGAAAGCGCTAGGGTTCTTTCTAGCCCTGGGAGTTTATTTTAGGGTTGGAGGGTGTTGTCCTGCAGTCTCTACAGCGAGAGCTACGGGACACAGATCTTGGTGCCGTAGTGTAAATGTGGCTAAGGACAGGCTGGGCCGCTGACTCCAGGCTCTCCCGTTTGTGCTCTGCCCATTTGTGAAGCTCTGTTTTGAGTGTAAGAAGGGCTGCAGTTCTGAGCTGGGGCTTATTGTGGTGTTCGGGCTCTGTCAGAGCTCTGCAGACACAACGTCTGTGTAGGAGAAGTAGCTTCGAGGCAGTAAAGGTGAAAGGATCTGCCTGGCTGCTGGGCGAGCGTGTGGCAGAATCCAGATTAGAGCCTGGATTTCCTGACCTAGTCACGTACTCTAAGTAACGTTCAACAGAAACAAACCCGCTCGGATTTTCAGGGACATAAGCAAAACCCTAATTTATTCATGTATTCATTCAGCTCTTACTCCATCATCTGCAATTTAGCAATTTAGATGCAAGGCAGACTTTTTTTTATTGCACCTTCCTGGAATAAATTGCCTCTAAACGTGTGAGTTGGAATCAAAGCAGGCATGTCAATCTAGATTGATTTAGTACCATGCAAATGCTGAATCTGAGCTCTTTATTGATTTCAAAGAACGCTTCCTGTTAAAGGACAGTAAAAACCTACACAGGGAGGCTTGGAAGAAAAGCCAAGCAGATCTGCAATGGTTTACAAGAAAGTCTCCAAATTGCTTTGTGTTTCTTTTTCCTTAAGGCAAAAAATGCCTCTGGCTTGTGTAGTTAACCTAAAGTGCTGGGTCACATTTGACACAGTTAGGATATAACAAAATAGGTGTAACTTTTATTTGGTGTTTTGCCTAACAGTAGCTCCTTGTGCCCCAGGCAAAAAATTCTGCTCTTGCCTCTTTTGTCTTAGACCCTTGGGGCTTTCCACAAGGGAGGAATGTTTTCTCCCACTTTGCAGGTAGCAAAAGTTGCACTACTGGAATAGTGACCTAGTCGGGAGCGAAGGGAGCTGCGTGGCAGGAGGGTAAGGCGGGAGTCACGGATCCCTTCCCGCCGCTGTTCGCTGAAGTCAGCAGTACCGACGTGAAGCGGTCGGGGTTTCCAGTGGGCTAATAAATAATTCAAATGTGTTCTACCTATAATGTACTGATCTGAAGTCAGATTCTTTGGACACCAAACTACTGGTCTGTAAGAACATTCCATCTGCAAGCTCGAAGTGACGTTAAATTGGACCTAGGCTGGATAAGGATTGTCCAAGGATACGCTGCAGTGAATGAGGAGTCTGCAAGTTCTTACAAGCGTGCAGACACTCCCAAAGTGAACCTATCAACACGTTCAGTGGAAGGAAAAGGCTTGTCATAGCTAAGCTCTTTTCCAGTAAGAAACATTACCAAAGGCTTAAACCACAGAAATAATAATAATAAAAAAAAATTCCCATGCTAACGGAGAAAAAGGGTTTTTCAGCTGCATTTTCCTTTTCTGGTAAAGCTGCTGTTTTGTGTGCCGAAGAGCCTGATTTTTCACAGTGATTATCTTGCACTGTAGCTCTGTTAAATTCAGACTTTGGAATTTCCTTCAGTTTGGTGACCAGCAAATAAGAAACTTGTTGGAAGCAGTGGGAGAAAAAAATGTGTGGTTAAAGCATGTTGCCAAACCTGCCTTTTTTCTCTACTTTAGCCTCAATCTTAACTTCCAATTGGCTCTGTGATTTAACCCTTTCTATGGAGAGGAGAAAATATGTCAACTTTTAGTATTTTATAGATTGACTTTCAGCTGTGGAAAATACCTAATCTTGATGAAGTCAAATTCTGTGTTTCATGAAAATTTACTAAAGCTGTTGAAATTTGTTGAAATTTCTTTTCATGGTCTCTTTTACTGAGCATTAGCTTTTTGTGGAGTCGGTCTCTACAAAAGACTGTCAGATCTGATTGAAGCAGCCAGAGCATCTGTCTGGTGGTGCTACAAAACACCCTGTCCAGCACTTCAGCCTTGCCAGTGATTATCTGGGATATCTGAGAATATTTATCTCTGGCACTGTTCTGCTTAAGCTTCAGCCTTATCAGACCTAATTAGGGAATTATTTGGTACTGAATGAATGAGCTGTCCATGTCAAAACAAGTAACTCTAGATAACTTTCATTACTGTCGTATTTGTTGTCTTTTCTGTTGTTGAAAATTAATGCATGAGTATTGGTAGATCCCAGTTCTAATCCTCCAATTTAAAATCTTCATTAACTGACCTTGCATATTAACTTACGAATAAACCGCAAAAATGATCTTCGTGCTTCTCTCTTTTCAACAATCAGCTAAAGGCACCTCTGGACCTCTTCAAGAAAGTGTTTTCCAGGCGGCAGAGGGTTAGCTATTCTGTGATCAAACTTTATACTGGATAAATAGGATGTCACCTGCTAGACTTGTTTAGTCCAGCAAAGCAGATTTGCTAGTGACACCTGTGCATCTTAAGGGATTACAGGCAGCAATCTCTGTTTGCCCAGGCAGCTGATGGGTGGGTTTGTCTCTAGCAGGGCCTGCGGGACCAGCGGAAGACAGTGCCAAGGAGGGTTTCTGAAAACAGCTACTCTTCAGAGGACTGTGAGATCGCCCAAGGAGACAAGAGCCACGGTACCTCAGGTCAGTAATCCTTGGTTTTTCTTGGTTTGTAAGACTACTTGATATAAAACAATGGAAATAGCCTTATGCCTTTCAGAAATGGAAGGAAATGGAGCCATTTTCCATCTGCAAGGTCCTTGACAGCATCACATTTAATGAACTAAATCATGCTGTGACTGTTAAACCATTATCCCCTTAAGTGTAGGACAGCCAGGCATGGCACATAATGGGCAAATTAAAGAATGGAGCCTGCTTTTCTCCTGTGTCTTAATTCTAGGACTTTTTTTTTTTTCCTTAAGAGTCAAGCTAATTTAGAAACTAACAAAATTTCTTTCCGGTACAAGCAGACAGGACAATGTGCCTTGTTTCTGTTGCTTTAATTCCTTTCCCTCCTCCTACCTCCTCCAGAAATGGGAGAATGCAGCAAGCCTTTTGACTTGAGGAAAATTACACATTTTTCATAAATTAAATGCACTTTCCTAAGAAGGCATTTACAGACTTCTCTGTTTTCAGCCTATGGCTAATATTATATCTAACTACTTAGGGTACAGATTGTGTCCTTATTTGAGCAATACTGAAGAGACTGGCAAGAATTACTTCTGCTCATTTATTGTCCCCAAGAGGGACCTTAATGATTTGCATAATGTTTTAGTCATCCAAGGCCACTAGCTAGCGAAAGGTTTCTTTTTATCATTCTGTATTGAATGATAAAGCTCTTCCTGTGTGAGGGTCAGCACTGTAGTAAGTTAGCAGAGCAGTAAAGGGAGCTGTCTTTTTAAGGCTAATTGGCTAAATTTTGGCAGCAAAAATGAAGGCAGGATGGCGAGCACTGGGAGATGGGAGATCTGGACCTATGTACAGAGCTCAGCTGGTAGGGAAGCTGCCAAATGTTTCTTTCCTCTTGAGATAAAAGCAGATGCTTCAAAACTGCACTGCCAGGATAAGCAGGGCTAAACTGAATTATTTCATAATGAGTTTGTTCTTGAAATCCTCAGCTGTATTATGTCATGTGAGAGACTGAATTTTACAGAGAGGTTGGAAGTGGCAGGTGAGACTTCCTCTCTCACTTCCTGCAGCTTTCCAAAATGACTCTGAAAACTATTCCACTACAGAAATGAAGTGTATTTCCATAGAGCCGCTAGAGTAGCTGCTCTTATTGAACCATAACAGCCAGAGAGTCTGCAAGGTTTGAACTGTTTGCCCTTGTTGCTTCTGAGGCTGCTGACTGGCCTGGGAGCCTGGTGAATATGCTGCTTCTGAAATTAGCTGGATTAAACACAAGGCTCGGAGCATAAGCCCTTGACTCAAGCACCTGTGCTTTCAGACCTGAAATATTGCTGGTCTTGGTGGTGCTAAAGGGATAGGATTTGTAAATCTCTATGGCTGTTTCATGCGCGTTACCCTTTACTTATGGAATTCCTTTTCCAGGGCATCTAATAGAGAGTGGTGCAGCGCTCAGCTCGGAGAAGGCAGAGAGCAAGAAAAGCCTGGACATGCCTCGCTTGACAGAAACGTCCATAAAGGACAGACTGGCCAAGTACCAGGCGGCTGTGTCCAAGCAGGGCAGTGCCACCAACCTGCTGGTAAGTCTGCTCTTTTGGGGCTGGGGTAGAAGTAAAATTTTGCCTCAATCTGAGGCTGAAAAGAAGGTCTTAGGAAAACCAGGCTTTTTGAAGATAACGTCATCTTGTTTTGAAGAGCTTTTTTGCTCAGGAGACTAGTTGCTAATGAAGAGCTTTCTCTACAGGCTGCAGGAGGAAATAAGTATTTGCATCTTCCTGAAATAATCTTGAAAGCTTTCCAAGAAACTAATTGCTGGCACTCTGACTGAGGTCCTTCTGAAACATAGCCGACATTCTTTTCCTGTGTGTCTATAGCTCTCTGCATACTTTAAAAATCTCAATTCAGAGTTTGCAAATCTCTAAACTAGGGGAAAGTGAAGCACAGCATGATAGAGCGACTTCCACTGTCGTAGTGCCCAGAGCCTCTGCTGCAGCCCCGGCTTCTCTAGCCAATTTTCCTCCCTTTTGTTATCACCTCCCTTCAAGTCTTCTCATCCATTACATGAATCCAGTTGTTCTGTTGCAGTGAATTAACCTGTGCCAATTTTGCAGCTATTTGAGCAGGAAATGAGCAATTAATGAATCATGGTAAGCACTGCAGCTGAAGAGACTGCAGGAATCTAAGGTTTTGTCAAAAAGTGCATTGCATTTGCTGGAACTGTCTGAAGATTTTTGTTTAGTAACAGGAAATTTCAAGTCTCTTTTTAACCAGACTGATAAGTGGTGCGACCATTTTAAATTGAAAATTTGCACTTTCAATAAAAGCCAAAAATGTTAGTTCTAAACCTTAGAAAAGCATAAGCTTCTTGGGTATCTTTATGCAGATACAAAAAATCTATATGCAGCTGAGATGATTTCTATTTCCCATTTCTCACCTGTATTTGCCTGGATTGCCTTTTCCAGTTTATGGAAAGATCTGAAGCTGATTCCCTAAATTATGCCCTAATGGCAAGAGATTTGCCATTGGCATCTCCTGACTCTTGTTCATGAAGCTCAAGCATTGTCAGCTTTGGGTGTCAGCCCGGGCTGCTGCTCTAATGAGGCTCCATTTGGCAGAAACTCTTTTGATTTTGGCCTGGTGTGTGCTAATGTCACACACAGAGGAAGGAAGGCAGAATGGAAGCAAACAAATGCAGCTGAGGCTGGAGCTCGCAGGACTTCTGTGTCCCAGCAGGAGCCGTAATGCTTGTTGTGGACTCCTGTCCGTGGAATTACGGGCCTTTCCATGAGGTAGTTGGATATTTGTATCTCCTTTCTCCTAGTGTGTGTCACACAATCTCTTCTGGGAACAACTATTTTGAGGGCATTGTGGTCAACTCAGGGCCAGATTAAAAGGACAGACTTTTTTTTCTTCATTATAGTAGCTGTTTAGAGCATGGGTGAGAAGCAGTCCCTTTATAGCATTGCAAATGATACAAGAAATTCAGTGAGGAGCTGCTGCTGCTGCAGGCATTTGGCTGTTTCTTTCCCGTGTTACAGAGAAGATGCCTCGTGAAAGGCACGAGTCTTTCACTGCCACAGGACTCAAAATAATTGGAGAAAGAAGCACGAGGTTTCACTGGATGTTTTTTAGATGTCTGAAAGATTCTTTTGAGAAAATCTTAAGTCAGTTTGTCAAGAACAAAATCTTAATAGATAACTGATTTAGTCTTTTTTTTTTTTATTGATGTTGAAGCAAGGGTAGAACTTGCTTTTATGTTGAATTGTATTTAACAGTTACAGTGCTTTACACAGTGTTTGTGAAGAAATACTTGTAATTTCAAATGAAAGGTTACCTGTTCTGCAAAGGGGAGATGTGGAGTGAGAAGGGAGAAAAAAGGCATTATATCCATAGAACAGAACAAAACTTTATATAGTCTGATTTTTCTTCCTCATTATCACTTATAAAGTATATGTAGCTTTTTATGCCTTTCCCTCTCGTTTATGACACTATTTGTTAGGAAAACAGTTTTTAAAGGTCTTAAGAAAAATGGAAAGCAAGTACTTTCCTAGGGGAAAAGAATTTGTCAACTTTCAAGTGCTTTATTCTATAGAATGAGATTCAAGCCAGTGAAAGTGAACTCAAGAATTACAAATCTGAGCAGGAGGAGAGTATGGCAACAAGTCTTGAGGACTCCATTTCGTGGCAGGATGGGGAGAAGGTAAGATGCTCGTACTGGTGGAGATCAAGGACTTCACTGTAAGTGGAACTAGCTGGAGAGGCAGGGCCGAGATGCTTGTTCCACATACCATCTAGAAATTCAACATTACCAGCTCATATAAGTCATTTACATACTGCAAAATTCCTCTATTTTATTTTTAGGCTGTATCTGAACTACAAGCTCTGCAGGTCTCACTGGAAGACTTTTAAACAGTTACCTTGCAGAGAGTAGAGATAAATTATTAGGAGTTTTTATATATATATATATTTTCTTTTTTTTTAAGAGAGAGTTCCCCACCTTCTCAGTAATAACATCCTTCTGGTGTGGCAGAAACCTTGAATATCAGGCTCAGGCTGATGTGTTGTTTAACGGCTTCAGTAGCTGATTAGAACCAAAGCCTTTGAAGGTGGTTGTTTGGGGCTTTTGTTTGCTTCCTTGTTTTTTGATGTTTTTCTTTTAATCTCTGCCATTAATACTTGATGACTTTGGGAAAGCCACCTAAACTTTTTTGTCATGTTCCCTACTTCTAAAACGATGATTCAGAGTTGGTATTTGGTTGATGTTTAAAAAATATACACATGAAAAGCTTTGTGTGACACAAGAAAGGAAATGGGACACTTTTCTCCTCATTTTAGTAGAATTTAGTGAAATTTTGATTAACACAACTGAGAATGCTGGTTTGGGTTTGTTCCTGGTTTTGAGCTCTAGTTGTAAATGAGACTAAATTACTCTGTGAATACAGGGATATTAAAGCATGCTCAGACGTTTGTATACTAAATTGGGGTTAGCAGGAGGGATAAGAGTAGCTGAATAATAATTGGGGTACTGTGTATTCCAGCCATTCTGAACACGTGGCAGCCTAATGCCAGGAGGCTTTTAGAGCTTTCCAGCCCTCCTTGGGCAGAGGGCCAAATTGGGGCTTTCAGCTGTTCCTCGCTGACAGCTGAGCAACTTCATGTTTAATTGGTAGAGGCTGCTTTTTGCTAAAAGGTGAGTTAATTAAAAGAACACCTGTTAAATAAGAATGGTTCCCTGTTGCTGAATGGCAGACTTGACAATTATTGCTGAATACAGGAAACTTTATTCAACTGACTTTATTGAAATTCTTACTGTGTTGCATCCTGTTGAGGGGTCCAAGCATGGTAAAGAGCCTGAACAGATCGCTATTTGAGAGTCATAGTTGTCATTTTTAAAATTACGGGATAAACTTTGATATTAGGTCTAATTAAATCTCTTAGCAGTAAATGAAAGAAATGGGACTCTCTGGGGGAGGGAAGAAAAGAAACCAACTTGCTAGCCTTTTCTGTCACTTCCACACGAACTTATTAAAGATTTGGTAGCCAGGCACTTGTGATTCTTGCAGATGCAGAGCATGCTAGTGAAAAAGCTGTTCTTTTCAATAGAAGAAGGTTTGTTATTTTATATGACTTGCTTTCTCTTTACTGCATTAATTTGCAAACTTCAGTTGTTTATAATGAATCTTTTGATCATTGAAGTAAATCAGTGATATTCTGCTGCTAATCTTGTTACAGCACTTTAGTTTCTCAGTGTCACTTCTAGCTGTATTTAATAGCAATGTGGCCATGTTTAAGAAATCAATATTAACAGCTTTACCTGTAACACACTTAGTATCTGCAGCTGGGTTAGACATGACCTAAGAGGTTTGCGGTGTCCGGGAACACAAAATCGTGATGTTTGTATGATGACTACAAAGGATGGTCTGAATTCTGAAGAGGTGTGAAGCTGGGAGGATGTCTGCTTGTGGCAGAGACTGAAGGTTCTTGGCAGTCACCTGGACTCTGCATTTTGCCTCCAGAACCACAAGCCGTCTCATGTGCACCTCAGTGTGGCCAGTCTCTTCCTCTTTAAGCACCTAACTCCATCAAATTGCCTGTCGTGTTACTCAGGCCATGATTATTTGGACTTGTGAAGATCAAAGGTGCTCACTGTGTAGTATTTTCTTGCAGGCTCCTGGAGGGGAGAACAGCCTGCATTTCCACTCGGATCATTCTGAGGATGGCAACAGTGAGTATTCATTCTCCTGTCTCAGTAACAACAGACTGCGTGGCTGAGGAAAATATTAAACTCTGCTCTTTGTGCACATGATGCTTAAGGTCTCTCTTGCCAAATGATGAATTTGACACAGGAAAATTGCCTTCTAAAAAGCAGCCCTGTGCTAAACTCCAACTTTATTATTTCTGGCAGGTTTAGAAATTGGTTTGTAATCATAATTCTGAGATGGTTGTAACTCTTATTGGCTCCAACTTAACATATTTAATGTAGTTTCCTCACCACTTGGGCTTAAACTAATGGCTATAGCAAATAGTGTATCAATCAATAGTCTGATAGGTAGGATTGCAGTTCAGCCTTACCAGAATAAGATCTCAATGGTTTTTAAATCACTGCAGTTATTCTTTTCTTCCTGCTCTTCTCCTTTAGTTGGACTCAACTTAGAAATCGACACAGAGGTTCAGAAACCTGTGAACACAAAACAGCAAAACTTTGGTTCTAAACCACCTGGCCAGATGGATGCATCTCTGCCAAAGACAATGAAGGTAAAGCAGACATTTATTCGTAAGCATTAGCAGTGGTTAAAATCAGCTTTCTTCACTGTTACTGAAAAGCCTTCAGACAACCAATGTGCTCACTGGAAATCTGGAAGTGTTTATATCAGTATCTGATCAGTCTTGATCAGACTGTGTTCACCAGGGAACTTAAATTCAGAATGGAAAAATACTGTCAGTTTTTTTCAAGGATGAAGTTTGAGGTATTTGCTGGGAGTTGCCCTGCCACTCAGAAGAGCGTGCCCCTGTGGCAGCGACCAGCTGCTTGTCTGCAGCACAGGGGAAAGGGGTTACACAGGGAGGCCAGGATGCAGATCCTACCAGGGCTTGACTGGGCCTCCAGTCAAGTTTTTAGAAGGTTCTTGGACATGAGCACTGAGGGACCTGATCTTCAGTGCTCTCAGCAGCTGGGACCTGGCTCTCCACCCTCCTCTTCCAGCTCTTCCCCAAACAACTGCAATTGGTAGGAACTTTGTAGTGAGGACAATTTAATGTGGGACTCCTCAGAGTTTGAGTTCAGCATTTTGAATAGCAAGTCTTTTTTTCGTTAGCAGGAGCTGTAAAGCCATAAAGCAGATAGAGAACGTCTTGGATAGGAATGTATTTGCTAATCTTATTAAGCACACAAACTGCAGTGCTGAGTATTTTGATCACGCTGTACTTGCTTGTCACGTGTGCTGTCTGGAGTTAGGATGCCTGTTCCCTGTGCTGCCACAGACTTCCTGGCTCGCTCCTGAGGAAACAACTGGACTTTTGTTGTTTCCCCATCTCTGAACGGAACCGCGCCGCCCTCGCCAAGATGAGCGAGATGTGGCTTCCTAGTGTTTTGAAGTGCAAATGCCACTATGTGAAATTAAAGCTATCTGTAGCTTTTCTATTATTTGTCCGTTAAAGCATACAAGGTGTACACAAGCTATGTGGTTTAGTCCCCTGTGCAATCTGATTGTAGTATTAGAACCATTTTAGTGCTCTGCCTTGTTACTGTTGTTGATGCTGCACTACTCAGATAGAATCCTAGATGCTGTTTTATTCATGCAAGGTTCCTATTTGTCTCTTCCAGCTTCTGTTTCCTGTTCTTGGTTCCTAATCTCTACTCCTGCCTTCTGCTTCCCTCCTAAAGCGAGCTCAACTCTCAGCTTTCTGTCGAATTTTCTGTATTAACTGGGCCTCACCTTCCTCCTGTAGCTCCTATTTGTAGTAGGGCTGGAAAGGAATTTCTTTCTCTTCACACCCCAAAACACCTCTCCATCAGACACAGGGCTCATTGGTATACAAGTAAGTTCCTCCTCTCAGACAGGGACATGCATTGCAGAAGCACATGCCAGCACAATAATGTATTCTTGTAAAACTCAGCTCCCACAAAAAGTCATGGTTTTGAGCAAATTGCTACTGCCTTGCTCTCTGTGGCAAGTGTGCATGCTTAGATTTTGTCCGAATAAGTGAGTTGAGATTGCATATAGCAACTCAGCCTGGAGAATTCGTACTCGGTTCTGGCAACACCCAGAGGACATTTATTTTATTAGTTTGTTTTCCAGAAGGACCTCTGAACGCTAAGATTGCAAGCTTTTGTTGGTCAAGCTGTCATCATAATTTGAACTTTATTATAACTTCAAACAAAGCCTTAAACTTAAATGAAAAGATAAGAACCTGTTAAACTGGAATTAAATTTGCAGCAAACTTCATGGTTGTGACAAAATGACTTCAGCTGGCTCCGTCTTCAGCAATCAGTCCTTCACATACTGTAACTTTCATTGCCTAACCATTGTTTCTAGTTTGTTATAAATAAATTGCTATAGTTATTTGTCTTCCTGTGACCTTCCTGTTTTTCTTTAACCATCATATTTCTCCTCAAAGCTTTTTAGTGAGCTTGTAGCAGGTCATTCTTTGTCCAAAAATAAATAAGCAAGCTACAATATCAATGTGTATAGCTACAATATCAATGTGTCCCTGCACATCCATAGATGTGGAGCCTGCCACTCTTTTACTCTGTTGCTACAGTGGTTGCAATCAGTGTGCAGTCCAAACTCGCCAATTTTCATCTTCCTGTTATTTAGTTTTATTCTTATTTTAAAGTGCCTTTCCTACTGGCCAACCTTAATAGGTTCCAAGAAGTGAACAGCATCAAGTGACCTTTTTTTAATGGACAGAGTACTTGCTTCCTCGTTGCTGTCAGAAAACAAAAACCTGAACCTATTCCCGTACAGCCCAGGAGTGACACTTGACTCCTTAGTGTTTCAACTTACTCTAACACTAAACTCTCAGGAAATTCTCTTCATGAGCACACAATGTATTCTAGCTGCTTAATGTCAAAACTCTGCTAACATTAAGTCTGGAGTAAATTCGTCCTAAAACATGAATATAGTTACTTTGCTACTGGAATTACTTACAAATTTCCTGCTGCCTCCATCTGTGCTGAGATTATTTCCTTCTCTTTAGGAGACCATTTAGCAAAATTGGTTTATTTTAAACTCGAGCAGCCTGTTCCACTCCTATTCTTCCCAAGACAATTCAGTGGGCCCACCGTAGCCTTTTCTTTGCTTGCTGCCTCCCAGCACTCTCTGTACCGCAACTAGCAGTGAGCTGTTGAAAGTGAAATGTTGCAAATTTTCTAAGAACTCAAGAAGCTCAGTTTGAACCCAAGTGAAATCTCATAAGAGTTGATTCATTTTCCAGTTAACCTGCTTTCTCTTCTTCCCTTAGAAGTTTCAGTTGCCAGTGAAGGAAATCTGTGTCGGGTGCCAGAAGACTGTGTACCCAATGGAGAGGCTGTTTGCCAACCAGCAGGTGTTTCACATCAGCTGCTTCCGCTGTTCCTATTGCAACAGTAAACTCAGGTAAACACAGTGCTGCATTTGGCTGTCTTTTGGGAATTTTGGCTATCCTTTTCCCAGAAGTTGGATAAGATGTTGTTCAGGCTTGGCAAAAGGTGACTAATCTTGTGGATTGAACAGAAGCAAAGGAATGGTGTTAGAGCCCTAGTTCTGCCACTAGTCTTTGCAGCTGGTGCAGTCTGTTTTAAAATCTTAACGGCATTTGATGTGTGTGTGTGGGGGAAATATATTTGTAGACAGCTTCTGAACTCCTGAAATTTAAAAAGATGACCGTAACTGGTAGTGGAAGCTGGGACTGCTGGGAAGTTTGTCTTATCTAAATCTGTTGCAAGACTGAAATTGAATCTCTTTAGTTGCAGAACTAGAATGCACCCTGCTTGGTGGCTGATAGCAATATTAACATTTGATTTAATATCTTTCCGACCAGTCTTGGTACGTATGCATCTCTGCGTGGCACCATTTACTGCAAGCCGCACTTCAATCAGCTCTTCAAAGCTAAAGGTAACTATGATGAAGGCTTTGGACACAAACAGCATAAGGAATTGTGGGCAAGCAAAACTGAAGGTGAAGAATCCTTGGAGAAACCTGCCAGTGTTGCAAATGCAGCAGAAAATCCTCCAAGTCCTGGGGTGGAGGATGCCCCAATTGCAAAAGTAGGAGTTCTGGCAGCAAGCATGGAAGCCAAAGCTTCAGCTTTGCCTGAAAGAGAAGAGAGACCGACAGAAACAAAGAAGCTCAGGATTGCCTGGCCGCCTCCATCTGACCAAAGTATTCAAGGAAGTGCCTTAGATGAAGGCATCAAAGTTTTAAAACCCAAATGGCCCCCAGAAGAAGAGCTTTCTAAGCCCGATGTGCAGGATGATGTGGACCTGGATCTCAAAAAGTTACGAAGATCTTCCTCACTGAAGGAGAGAAGTCGGCCCTTCACAGTAGCAGCCTCCTTTAGAACAATGTCTGTTAAAGGCCATAAAACAGAGAATTTATCTCCTCCTCCTAAGGCAGAGAGAGACAGCTTGAGAAAAGGCAAAGAACTGGAGAGAGAGGTTGTGACAGACAAAAAGCAGAAAGAAAAGAAGGTTGAGAATAAGAACATCCAGAATGCTGAAAAGAAAAATGCAGAGGAAGAGCAGGAATTGTTGGATAGCAAATCAGTAGAGCATAACTTGCTAGAAAATGGCCAGGTGAGTGTAGAGACAGATGAGGAAGAACATGAAGAACATGCTGTGGAAGAGCAGCAAACACTGAATGAAGAATTTCTCGAGCCAAATTCTCCTAAACATTCCAGCTTAGCCAACATTAAGATTGCTAATGAATCATCTCCTGACCAGAATCGTAAGTCTCAAGATGTTGGTTTCTGGGAGGGTGAAGATATGGAAGATCTCTCTGTGGAAGAACAGATCAAAAGGAATCGTTACTACGAGGAAGATGATGAAGAATGAATTGGCCTTTTACTAGGAGACTTGCTGCACGGTGCTGGGCCTTTTAAATCGGTATTTTTAGCTTTAATAAGCAGCTGTCCTCAGTGAAAGTGATGCTGTACTGCACATTGACGTGTAAGGGAATCATTTGTGTGTGCGCACTACCTTGAGCACAAAAATACTATGGAAGCCTGTGAAGAGAATATTCAGGTGTGTGGAAATGAGGACCTGTTACTGTATTTAACAGGTATTCTCTGTCCACAGAATGAGAACAGAATTGTCTTATCCCTTTTGAGCTTAGTACTTATTCCACTAACAATTTACAGAATTTTACTGTGCTCACAAAGGTGGTGTGAAACAGGCTCTCTGTAATATGCAACTTTTACCACTACAAATGCTACTGCAGTGCTTAGGGACCAATTTCAAAGGGACTTTCTGGCCTGCTTTAAAAATGGTAACTGAATGCACTTTAATACATGTAAAGGGCACAGCTGGGATATTTTTTCATAATGAAAACCTTAATTAAGTTTGTGCTTAGAATCCAACAACTAAAGCATCTTAAACTGAGTGCAACATGGTATTTTTTTCTTTTTAATCTCAAAACTGACTATGATCAGTGGAAGACTTTCTACTCTTTTCTCTGTGCAACTGGAATGGTGTGCCCATTGCTGGAGTATATGTATTTTAGTGCTCACCCAGAGGCTGTGCTGACTGACAAGACTCTCTGAAGACAAATCAATACTTTTGCAGGAGTCTGCAGGGCATTACTTTTGAATTTCATATGCATTTAAGTGGTTTTTTTTCTTTCCTTTTTAGTAGATTTCATCCTTGATTCATTTAAAACTGCAGATAATTTTAAGGCCTTTTGACAATTATGAAATCCTCTTTGCACCAAGCTGCCAGAAATGGTTTCCTGTGGCTGTGAAATAGCAAAATATTTGGGATAAAACCATATGAACAGTGACACTGATTCCTAGTATGGGAGCTTAGTACATTTTA
Organism: Crypturellus tataupa; assembly: GCA_034781795.1. Classification (NCBI taxonomy): domain Eukaryota; kingdom Metazoa; phylum Chordata; class Aves; order Tinamiformes; family Tinamidae; genus Crypturellus; species Crypturellus tataupa. The sequence goes on from JAWLRI010000420.1 coordinate 259,698, forward strand.
AAACTTGACTACATTTATTTTTTTGAATAATGGAATATGAATGGTGCAAGGAGGATGTACTTTTATACTAGCTCTTATTTGTACTGTATTCTCATGAGAATTAGCTCTATATTTGAGGTGTAAAATATTCTGCTTTCTTAACAATCCTGCTAAGTATGAAATCTTCAATAAAATTCTGTCATTTACATTGTTTTGAGTCTGAAGACTGGTTCATACTCATTTCATAAACAGCATTTTAAAAAGACCTTGAGAAAAGCTGTGTGCGATACTGTTTTTCACTTGAATCGGATGATGAGAACAGTAATTTCTTGATGCCACTAGGTGACAGTGTGTGCCCACTTTTCTGCTTTACTCTCTAATCACCAGATATGCTGCCTGGAAGACTGATTAGAGCAAGATGGGTGAAAGAATCAAGGACATGCAGCTATTTTACACTTTTTTTTGCTGGCTTCATCTGGTTTTCAGACATCATAGCTGGGAGCTACTGAGGCTTTTATTTTATTTATTTTATTTTTGGTTGGTTGTTTCTTTTCTTTCTCCCCTTCCTAAAAGCTGCTCTTCATTGCAATTGTTTTCACTCAGGCCTGAGGTGGTTTTGTGTGGGTTAGAGGTGAGAGCTAGGCGAAATGCAAGGTATCAGCAATTGTGCAGCTTAAGGCATAGGACTTTCCTTGCTCTGACAGGGAGCTTTGTACTAAGCACAGCTGATGAGGAAGAACAGCTTCCCTATGAAACTAATTTAGCATAGGAGATCCCAAATAATGATTCAGCTGCATTCACAGGACAGACCTATCACATTTTTTTTCCTTAGAAATCGTAGTTCAGTTTTACAAGGCATACGCACTTATGTGATTCTAAAGCAACACTGGCAGCAGTTACTGGAAACTTTGATGTTATACATTGTTAATTCTGTTCAAATCTGAGACATCTCTGAGTCTGTGAGGTACAGGGATCCTCAGCACTTAGACTAACCCTAGCTGAACTTCTTCTAGGAGAAATTTCCACTGTTGAGTACTTTAATAAAGTCATTCCATTAAAAAAATAAAAAAGAACATGAATCAGTCTGTTCTTGACTCTATCAGTTATCATAGTATTTGAGTGCTTAATGGGCCATTTAATTTGCTCTCCACTGGACAGAAGCCAAAAGTGCAATTTTATCGAAGATGGATCATTTGCTACAGTGTACAAGGAAGTTGCTGCTGACCACCTTTACGCTGTTTGAGAACCTAATTAAAATGTTTACACAGGGCTACGTTTTGTTACTCGGTAACCCATATCCCCGGACGGTTAGGCTAGAACATAATAAATAAGTTTCCTGTATATATAGACTGTAACACAGACGTATCGTTTCTTTCAAAACCGATCCAGACCAGTTTCAGCCTCGCCGCAGCAGTCTGTTTACTGCCGCCTCGGAGTGAGGGCGGCCGCTTTCCCCCCCGTACTCACTTTGGCTCGGCGCCTGCCGCAGCCAGGCCCTTCCTGGGCGACATAACCAGGTTCCTCGCGGAAACGTGCGCTTCAGAGGGGGCTGTTTTTGAGCAGAAAAAAGAGTTTTTTCCTCCTCTCGCCCGCAGTCGCGCGCCCCGGCGCTGCTTTCGCCTCAGGGAGCGCCGAGCGCCACGGGGTCTCCCCGCGCCCCCTCCCGCGCTCGGCAACGCGCATGCTCCGAGCTAACGGTCCGCGGCGGGGCGATGGCCACGCCCCCTCGCCGATTGTCCCCGCCCCTTATCCAATAGGCCACGCCCAACCACAGAGCGACCACGCCCCCGTGGAGCGGCCCCGCCCCGCAGCGCGGCGCATGCGCGCTGGCGGTGCTCGCTGCCCGCGGTGCCCCGCTTCCCCAGCGCCCTGGGCGGCGGGAGGGCACGGCCGGGCACCGGAGCCCGCGCGTGTGCGTGGGGGCAAGAGCCGGGAGGGGGAATGGCTCGTGCGGTGGGGAGCGGGCTCGTGGAGCTCCTCCGTTAGCGAGGCGTGAGGCGGAGCGCACCCCCTCCGGCCCCCAAGGTCCTGGGCTCCGCGGGGCTTAGAAAAGGGAGGTCTCGTTTACGCGGGTGTTACCCGCGCTCTCGCCTACAGACTCGCCCGGAGAGACTGGGAAGCCCTTAGTTAAAAAGGCACGAGAATGGCGTAGTTTTCCCTTTTTTTTTTTTTTTCTTTTTAAAGACACCACCGGGTTTCCTTCCGCCCTTC
>JAWLRI010000421.1:0-27964 GCA_034781795.1 Crypturellus tataupa
TCTTGGCAGAAGGGAAAAAAAAAAAAAAAAAAAAAGACCTGAACTTTTAAAGGCTATTTTTAAAGGATCCTATTTAAAGTTTTGGCAGAGTTGGGAACCTAATTACTATATGTCATTTTCTAAATGTAAATGAGAACGCAGTTGAAGAAAGAAAAAGAATCTGCAGTTGTCTTGGATTTGAAGAGCTCTCCTGCTGCTGACTGCATGGCTCTTTTCTCCTAGCTTCCCTGGCCACAGGAAGCACCAATTCTATCCACAGTTTAGATCATGGGAAGCTGCTGTAGGCATGATGGGGTGCTCTGGTGAACTGGAAACAGGAAAGCAGCAGGTCCATTCATAATGGCAATAGCGTTGAGATATCTGCTGATCCCTGATACCTGTAGCTGGGAATTGCCTGTAAGTTGCCTGTAAAGGTGATGTGTTCACAAAATGGGAAATTAGATCACAGGGAGAGCAATCCCAAGAACAGTGACAGCGAATGAGCACCCAGTCCTCATCGACTCATGTGAAAATCTGCACACAGCTAAGGGATGTTTTGCATTTTCAGCATCCTCTTTTCACCCCGAAGAGCCCTCAAGTTACCATTATCTTTACCTTCCTCAGCATCTTCATGTCTACTCCTTTTTAAGGCTAAGCTGTTGCCTGTTCCCAAATGAAAAAACAAATAAATAAACACACAAAAACCCCAAACAGCTATGCCTTTCAAAAGAGACTGAAGTGGGAAAATGAACTGAACTGAAAAGCATTTCACCTCTTAGGTTTGCATAGTAACAGACAACACTGGCATTGTGCAGATTTTACCTCTTAGCATTAGCTGGGTATTTCTTACCTCCGGTTATGTGTGGAGGTACCTAAGGCATCCCCCCCAGGTCAGGATGTAGAGTTACAGATGTAAGGATAATGAGGAGCCAAGGGCTACAGAGTTTTTCAGGATGCTGTTGTCATATAGCTCACTATATCTCTATTTCAGCAGGCACTGCTGAATGCATCATCCGATGTCTGTCAGCAACTGTTGGATAACACCTCAGTCCTGACACATCAGGAGTGGGGCTGGTGGAAGGGGAAAGCAAACAAAAAATATGAGGGGACTTAAATCTTTTATTTTTATTCTCCTTTTTTTTTTCTTTTTTTTTTTTTTTTTTTTTCTGGGTGTGCCTTTTGCTATTTGCATTTTTGTAGTGTGGGTTATGACTCTGTCTGCCAGTTATTGCTAAACTGGCCTGTAGCAGAACTCACTGCTCACTTAATGAGGCTGACCTAGCTCTATTCTTTGTTATCTATAGTATGCCTCATAATGGCTATACTTTAAATCAGTCCAGAAACAGAATCCCCTGGAACCCTGGTGCGTTAACTTAGACTTCTATTTCTCTGTGACATACATTGAGCCCTTCTCGTGCTATAGGGTAGTACTGGCAGGATGCAAGTGATCTTTGACATTCACTTCTCCTTAATAATCTGTCACTGTTTCAACATGTCATTTGTCACTATTGGTTTCTTATTCAAGAGACTGGAATGAGAGAGGTGTTACCAGTCAAAAGTGACATCTATTAGCATACACAAAAGTGAATCTTCTTGCTGCATACCTTCTACATACATTTAAATATGATTTGGTGCATTAATCTCTACACATCTCTTTTTCTTTTAAATAAGGCTGTCAACATATTATGGCATATATATGCTTTCCTGCTTAAATAAATAAATATGGCAGAGTTTTTACCAGCTCTTAAATGACTTAGTCATGCAAGTTTTTGATGGTTGTGTTCACAGCTATAAATTAAGCAAACATCCCTGAGACTGTTCACTTTTATGGAGGCCAAAAAGCATCCATGCTATTAATCTCTCTTAGCCCTCAGAACTGTATGGCCACATTTAAATCGCCTGTTGTGTCCTTAACTGATGCTAATGATCTTCTGTTCACAGGAACTTTGGAGTGTACAGACCAAAAACAGACCAGGAACTCTTTTGAAAACAGTGTGGACGACATGTTCAATGCATAAAAATGTAATGATTAATTTAGTGGTATATATATAACCTATTTGACATCTCACTGACATGTTTTGATTTCCCCTTTTTGACTTCAGGGTGTAAGGAAGAGAAGAATGGATGGATAAATGACTATATAACTGTCTCAATTCATTGCTAAATCTTTTTTCTTTCTTTTTCTTTTTTTTTAAGAGCATTATTCTGTAATCATTTCTTCCAAAATGATAAATCTGAGAATAAATATAGTATTTATGTCTAATTTTGTATTATGGAACCTATTTACTTTTTGTCATTTTTTCCTGAAACACCATGGGGTTTATTCATTTATTATTTTTAAGCTATTATTACATCATTACAACACAAGCTTTTTATTCCAGTAAGATCTTAAGGAAAGAGAGCAAGATTGATCTTGTATGGTCATATTTCCAAGGTTGAATCAAAAATAAAATGATATTAGGAAAAGCCCCTTCCTCAATTACTTCTGCTCTTGGAGGAATTTCCATTTACAGCTCTGAAGCTGATGCAATTTTTATGCATTATAAGGCCACATTCTATCAATTTATTGCCCCTCAAATGAGTGCATTAATATTGATAGCAGCTAAACACATTGCAAACATATTCTGCTCATTAATACCTTGCAACAGAGTCATGCTATCCCATGTTATGCCCACTGTGATGGTGGAACAGATATGTGTAGAAAGTGGGTTAGGGCCAGGCTCTTCTCCGTGGTGGCTGGTGACAGGACAAGGGGTAACGGGTCCAAGTTGAAACAGAGGAAGTTCCATTTCCATGTGAGGAGGAACTTCTTTGCTATGAGGGTGTCTGAGCCCTGGCACAGGTTGCCCAGAGAGGCTGTGGAGGCTCCTTCTCTGGAGATCTTCGACGCGCCCGGATGGACTCTGTGCCCCTGCTCTAGGTGTCCCTGCTGGAGCAGGGGGGTTGCACTAGATGATCTCTAGAGGTCCCTTCCAACCTCAAGCATTCTGTGATTCTGTTTGAAATAAAAACTCAGATCAAAGTATCTTCAAAGATCAAGGCTCATACCCACTGGTAGAAGCTCAGATCTGCTAAAGATTCACAGTCCATTATTTGTCCCCAGCCTCTTGAGACTGATGTGAGAATCAAATAAGCCACCCAAAATAAATTTGAGGACAGTGGTAGTCGAATTCAGGGGTGTACACACTTCCTGACTTTAGCAGGCATATGCTGTTGAGGTTCCCATGATCATTCTCCATATACTCAAATATTTTCAGAATGTTTGACCATAAAGTGTCATACTTGCTGGGACTGCATTTGGAAGAGAAAGTGAGGGGGCACAAATTTGCTTTACACACCTGGAAACCAGAGAGACAAATCCTAGGTCCTTTATTCTGCCTGTCTGTTGAGGCTAAAAAAACATGATGATCCAGATGATGTTCCAAATGATGTTCCACAGAAATGAAGAGTCCTAATAGCCAAGCGTGTGCAACGTTGCATTTTGCTACTCAAGATGGCCATAGGAAAACAAAGCTCTTCCTCAAATTTTCCCTGCCGAGAAGATTATAAGATAGCATATTATGTATGTGTGAAATAAATATTTATTACATACACTTACTATGTATATTGCACATGCTTATCTACATAGTGCTATGCACCAGAAGAAAATGTCAGAACTTTATCAATAAACTATGCCTCTTAGACCTACATCAGAATGCTTATCAAAATTATAATGTTATCCATATGCCCATAGGGCTTAAACACATAGAAGCTTCAGACTAAGAACTGTTTAAATTCAAGTTTATGAAGCTATCAAACATCACCTAAAAAAAAAAAAAAAAAAAGATACTAAAAAAGATATCTCCCCTTCTTTCTTCTGAGGGCATTTGCCGCCTTTTTTTGTTTGTAAACTCACTTTTAGAGAACTTTATTCCGGGTGTCTTTAGGTTTTTGAAAAGTTGAAGAAACTAAGAATAAAATTGACAGGACATGAAATAAAAAGCTGAGGGAAAATTGATGATAAAAATTCTCTTTTCTTGAAGATTCAGAAACTCTCTGAAACTGTGCAAGAATGAGTTACTTCAATGCCATTGTCATGCCTCTTACCTGTTTGTGACAGGAAAATAGGTGCCTCCTTTTCTTTTCAACTCTTCTTGCTTACCTCAAGGTTGGAGTGAAGCAATGTGCTCCATCTGGAAAGACGTCTTTAAGTCACAAGGCCACAGCGTTTGCATGGGATCCATTAAGCAGTAGGAGAGGATTTACCCTACTGTCAAGTCCCAACCAAAAGTCTGTAGAGCCACTTTGCTTCCTACTTTGGGAACCCCACAACATTTGAAAAGCTTATGCATAAATAGGATTTATTTTTCCCAAAACAAACTCATTACAATCTTGATGTTCTGCACTAGTTTCCAGTCTTTTTCTGGGTCAAATGCAAGTTGTTCTTTTTACTCAAATTTGGAGTGCTTTAGGCTGCTATTCAGACCTTACCTCTGTGTGTGATATTGAAACCACTAGAATCAAGTGAGGCGCTCTAATTAAAAAAACAATCATCTCAGTTAATCAAGAATGGAACAAGAAGAATTTTCTCAATTTTCTCTCTTTCTTTAAATCAAACAATTGTAGACATCTCATTCCTGTAGAACCTGAATTTCATCTCTCTAACAGGGCACTATGAGGCTCCTCTGTCACCTGAGGGTGCTAGTATGATGGAGGCTGTGACAAACTTTTTTGCTTGTTTCTAACTTATAAAATGTATTTTATACTTAAGGGCTTTCTTTTTTCCCCTTTTCTTTTTTTATGTACTGGAAGATGCCTTGAGTTTAAAATAGGCAATTACAAAATTGACGCAGCAGAGATAAACAGAAGGAATAAAATTTTCTCAGCTGTGCTGTGAAGGCGAGAAGAGAATTCAACCCACTAACATTGTTGCAGCGTGCCCATTAAATATTATTTTGATGTTGTCTCTCTCTCTTATCAGTAGTGCTAATTATGAAGTATTATTTGTTGAGTGCCGTCAGTGTGCTCACTGTTGTAATCAAGCAATCAAGCCTGAACTGGGGAAGGATGTTCTCAAGTTGGAAAAATTAGCTGAAAAAGAGAATGGGTATTTGGAGCCACATATTCTTGCGTTCTAATGTTTCAGGCAGAATTTCAACCAGAGACCTACAGGAAACCATTGTAGGGGGCCTCATTAAGATCTCAAATCAAGAAAGCACTTAAACACGTGGTAGAGGCAAAAGGATTTAAGAACTCAGTTAAAATTAAGTGCCAAGCCGAGATTTAAATCAGGAAGAGCATGCCTTATTTGCTATGTTTTTGCAATACTTTTCTGAAGGAAATGAGGGGAAGAGTTTAAGCTTTTCCCAAATATATTGTGCTAAGAAAATTATCAGAAGTTCAACCTTCTAACTAATCTGCGGATGAAGGTGATTGCAATGGTTTCCTAGTCTACTAGAACTGTGAAAATCATCCTTTGGTTAACTTACTCTTGTCCAAATACAAGCATTTATAAAACAAAACATAATAAATTAAAAAGTAATTTTTCCCATTACTCTCATGATCAAAAATCTACCCTTTGTTTAGTGAAACTTTACACATAAGGGTGTTTTCTGGTTTTGCATATCACAAAAGGCCTAAGATTCTAGTCCCATTTCAGCCATATGGACATCACTTTATGACACCACAAAGATAGCATCTTCATTTCCTATGTCTAAGTTTCCCCTTTCTTCAAATGGAAGAGACTGATGTCCATGCTCTTTGCAGTATCTCTGAAATACAGAATTCAGTAGAGCTGCATATTACAGAATAAACAGCATCCTTGAAATTAAATAAATAAAAAGAAAAAAAAAAGAAAAAGAAAAACAGAAAATGCAATTCAGGATAGATTGATTGTGGGGGAAAGCACCTTAATTTAAATCTTGGTAAACCGAGGGTAATTTATATTTTTTTCCCTCTAGGCAATTTAATCACTTCTCAATAACAAAACTGATTATTTAACCACAGACAGTTCTGTTCAGACCAGTCACTTTTATTAATAAGATCCAGTCTGATCTGATTAGAAAACAAACTTCAAGAACATCTCCTATTAGCTTCCATTCATCTCAGCAGCAATTTAAAGTGCAGCTCATGCCTTGTTTAAAACACACATACACACACGCGCACACACAGTGAAACACGTTAGAAGCACTCCCACTAATATATTAGATATGTCTTTTTGTCTTTTTTTTCCCTCCTTTTCCTGATTATTCTAAAGGTAAACATTTGCAGATGACAAGGATGCCAATACTGCATCTTTTGTTTGAAGTGAAAATAAACAAAGAAATGGGCAGCTGCGTGGAAAGGATGAGGAATTTTTATTATGAAAGAGGTATGTAAATCTCACATGATGCTTTAGATGAAAATGCTGTGTAAGTCAGGCTTCTCATGGAGGGATCACCCAATATATTCTGAATGCATGCAGCTTCTTTCTTCCCTTCCAGAAATGCCATGCTAAAAATCCACAAACCTATAGAGAAGCAAAAGAAAGGGTCCCTAGCAGTTGTAGCACCTAAAAGTTGGGCACAGTTTTTGCTGCTGCTGCCTGTTTATGAAAGAATTATTTTCATCTCTGAACATGTGAAGTTTGAAAATATAAGGCCTGCAACCTTCGTTTTCCTCTATGCTCTTTTGCTGTGGTTCCACATTTAGAAGAATCCTGAACATACTGAAGTTGCTCTAGAAATTGGGCATTTCATGTACTGACAGCAAGGAGAAAGAATCAGATTTTGAGAGGTGACAATCTAAAAACTGGGTGAAAAAAAAAAAAAAAAAAGGACTGAAATTGAAGTATCACACCTTGCTCAAGATTTCAGAGGAAAGAAAGACACAGCATCTGCACCCTCACACTTTATATCTATGCTTGCAACAAAGCATAACTAGCTGAACCACATCCACACCCATTAATTAAATGTACAACCTTTCTGTTTGATTCAGCAGTTTGCATTAAAAGCATCTAGGAAGATTGTCAGTTAAAGGCTGCTGATCCCACAGAAGACAATCACAGTGCAGGACTCAGCAGTAAACCAGCTATGAGTGCAGCTTGCCTTTCTTCCCAGTCACAAAACTCAGCACTTGCAGCTCTTTGGGGTACAATGCTGCCTCTTGACCAACTGCTTGTAGCGGTTTTCATCCTCACTCTGGTACCCAATTAGTACCTTGTTAGCCACACACCTGCAGTGCCTTCACCTGGAGGTCACTAAACCTCATGGACCTGATTCTCCAGTTCCAGCCTCCATTGGAAATCATTCCATTAAATCAAGAGCTTTAGAGGAGCTGAAATAAAAGGAGAATGAGGTGATCTGCAACATTAACCCTTCTCCTCTTTGTGTTTTAGCGCATGTACCTTTCAGCCATCTGTCACTGCTGTGAAAGTAATTAGCTAATAGGAACATTTCTTCTAATCAGGGCTGAGCAAAGCAAAGGCAAGAACAAATGCAATTCTCAGGCTATTGTAGTGTTGCTCTAAATCCTTCTGGAACCAGTATGTCTTGGGAAGAGTAGTCAAGGAACTACTTTATGTAGTAACCGAATCAGCAGTATGCTGAAAGTTGTGCATCTAAATAAGTCACTCATGATGACTGCTTTGTGTTTTGCTCTCATCAAAATTCAGGCCTACTATAGCATGGGGAGGAAAGCTCTGGGAAGTGAAATGAGAGCAGGGAGAGACAAATGTAAATAGAAAATGTGTGTCTGAATTGTGCTACAGGGACTAGTCTGAATATAAGCTACTGGTAAATGATGGTGCTTCACTCAAAGAAAGATATTGTCCAGTGGTGCCAATATATATATAAAGTTTCAAAGAATTATCATAGCATAATACTGACTTGAAAAACACAGTCTCCAAGAATTAAACTAAAAGAAATCTCTCAAGGAGGAGTATATGTGTAGCTATGAAAAGATAGCTTTACCACCTCCATTTTGGGACCAGTATTACACCAACATTTCATCACGGTAACTTCCATGTTTGATGCAGAAATATCTTTCCATAGTTGGCTGTGAGGGGAATATAACAGTTCAAAATTTTCATACATTTGGCACAAAGAATGGCTTGAATTTAAGAAGAAATAATACAAATGCACACACTAAAGAGGGCTGAAGTGATGAATTTAAACTAAAAAAAAAAGAGACTTTTTAAGGTACTCAAGACTCGTGCAACATTTAGATGTACATTATTTTCACACATTTTTGCAGTTTATACTTATAAGAAACAAAAAAATGGTATTGTAAAATACAGTGTAAAAGAGCATTTATGAGACATCCTGACTTTTCAGGAAAGAGAAAATATTCAAAATCTCACAAAACAGTCATTCTCATCATGCTTATAACTTTGGGTATTCCCACCCAAACAGTTTAGAGCTTTTAGATGAGGAATGGTACTTCATAACTTTATCTTTCAGCCCTCTCAGAGACCCTCACAGAAACAAAAGTTTTTATTTTAGTATTCCATTAATGCTATTGCTTAATTTAAACACTAGGTTTAACACTTCTCAGTTCAAATCTTGACTATGTCTATTTTTTATAAGTCACTTAATGAATGCCAGAACACAGTCTATATGGACCTCAATAAGGTACATGAGATTTTTTCTACCATGGTCAGAAATGTTTTTTTAATGATTTTTCAGGAGGTAAAAAGAGAAAATAGGGTAGGATTATTTAACAACAGTTCAGTATTTGTTTGACTGTCTTTCAAGATGCTTGATAAAAAAGTCTCAGTAGAGCTGTCATTAATATCTGTTCACATTGCTCTAGTGTCAATTAATAAGAAAATAATAAAGCAAATGATAATTCTAGTTTAACTTTGATGACCAAGTGAGGAAATAATGACTCTCTATAAAGGCATCAATGGTGCAGACACTTTGGAAGCAAAAAGGTTTTTGAATCAGGCAAGCATCAAATATGTAGTAGCTAAAAGAAAAAAGAAACAAAGATAGGTTAGACTAGTAAGCGTTCTTTTTTTTCAGTAGCTTTTGCTCGTTAGTAATAGTCCTCTCACTAGGATTGTTGTAGTAATATCCTATTTTATGGATAAAATAGGTGACTAAAGTAGACACCCTTGTGACAGAATCCTGCTTTTCTACTAGATTCATCTTATGATATGAGCAAGAGGAGAAGGATGAATTCAACCAAAAGAGATAACCTGACCAAACCTTAAAGTAGTAAACCTAAAATGTATCATCTGATTTTATCTGACTACAATGAAGATACTGTCCTTTAACAGGACAGTTCTACTATTTTTATCTATCTATCTATCTATCTATCTATCTATCTATCTATCTACTTATTTATTTTTCAATTCAGTTTCAGTGTGGAGTAGAAAACTGAGGCAAGAATTATGACAAAAGAACTTCTCCCACAGATTGCTGCTACCAGTGTTTCTTGTTTTGTTCAGTGTTCAGTGTTTCCTGTTTATGTTGCTTTTAATTATTATATTCAGTGCTTTTGAAGTTAAGCTTCACTACAGGTAACTTGCCTATGGCAGAGATTTCAGGAAATAACATTTTTCAGTAACCTAGAGAAAGCTCATGTAAAAACATTTTTTAATGGAAATAAGCTTCTGTTATTAAGTTGGGCGTTGATGCAGTGGAAGTACTGAAGCTTGCTTATTTAGAGTTTACTGTGGTCAAATTAAACATGCCAGAAATTTGAATAGAAGCACAACTTAAATAAAAGATGACAAACAATTATATCCCACGTTTACTTTTGTGCTAAGGAGAACTGTGACATTTTATTCAGAGCTGCTTCTTAGGCAGTATAAGGCTGTGAAATATTCTATTCCTCTTTTGCTTGAAGTTAGGCTTTGTGAAGTTGAGGCTTTCTCTCAGAAGCTTCCTGTGATGTGGTAATGCAAGGAAAAGTCATTGCTACTGTGACCAACTCACCCATCTGTCTATGTTGTTGCTTACTGGATATGCAGCTATTTTTCACTGTAGTTTAATACTTCCCTGAGGAGTACACTAAAACAAAATACATAGCCCTAATAATAATAATAAAGTAGTGCTAAAACACTAAACCACATATTTAATTGTATTTGTTGGGGAAAAAAAAAATCATGTCCTTTTCGCAAAAGGTTTATCAGTTTATCTCTGTTTTCATCCAGACACAGGCATTCAGTGACTTTATACATCTTCTGCTCAGAAGTTCTCTCTTCTTTCAACTTTTCCTTGTTAGTGTTGAAGTATTTTTCTAATTAGTTCCAACAGTTATATTCATAGCCTCCATCAATTTAATATGTAAAAGAGGTCAAGTGTTTAAATGCTGGCTTCTCTTAGTGTTGCCTTATGTATACCTTTGTACATACCTAATGAGCTTCTATGTTTATACAATTATGGATCTAAAAGCTGCTGTTTATCATTCCAGAGCATTTTTCCTCACTTTTAGTGAGATGTATTGTGATGAATATAACAAACTTGTCCCTATTGAAAATGTATTTTTTTAATATGGAAAAAAAATAAAAAAGACTGGTCTTAACCCATTCTATATTAGTACCATTTATATCATAAAATACAACTCAAGGTAGAGCTTGGTTTGTGGTTTACTATATGGGCATCTGTTCAATTGACAATGAAAGCTGACATTACTATAATGGAAATGCCCAATGTATATTTCTGGAACATTAATTCAGCCTATAATATTGCAGCTGTCAAAATCTAGTGATGTAGATTCTATTTCATACATTCTCCTTTTCTTCCTAGTAATTCACTTTGAGTTTCTATGTCAAGCTTTAAAAGGAGATATGTTAAATATCCCATCTGAATTATTTTCTTTGTCTTCAAATTCTTTTGTCTTAATGTGTCAGGGTGGGCATCTCAGTCTTTTCAGAAGAACAGACTCACTGAAAATGACTTGGGTAATGCAGTGGGCTGCTTCAATATAGTGAGAGGAATTCAAGAACAAAAATTCCTGTAGCTGTAGGATGCTCACAGGCTTTCCAGGTTCCCTGGGGAGATATTTGAATAATGCAAGGTCAAGGGGCTTGGCGTATTACCTTAAGACAGCTGTTCTAGTCTTGCAAGACCACATGAAAAAAACACAAAGGCAGATCAGGATGGGAAGTGTTATTGTACAAACAAACTTGGCCTCACCGGTATAACAATGAGCACAAGGTGCTATGCTAGGACAGATGGAAAGTGAGTAAACAGGAGGGAAAAGCAAACAGAAGAAAGGCATAAACTGGAACTGTGGCAAACCTACACAACAGGCAAAGGAATCCCTCAGTCATGATACTGAATATCATTTTCTTTGAGTTCTGCTGAGGCATTATTTTCCTATTAACTAATATTATGACAAAGGGGAACTCTTCAGGGGTATGGAGAGGTTGCAGGAAGAAACTGTCTACTAAGGCTATGCACTTAGGCTGTGAATCCTCTCTAGAGAGTCAGAGTCGTGTCATGTTTGAGAAGCACTGACTGAAGGTTGGGTATACTGCAGCACATGGAAGCAACCATTGCTGTGGAATGAGGGAGGAAGACATGCGAAAAGGTGCAATCATGGTAGCCAGGTCGACTATCATTACTGTCACCCAGCTTTTGCTATTCATTATAAATTTTAGGCTTCACCAATAAGATTAGATACTTTCCCTGAAAATATAGGAGTGATTGTTAATTGACACATGACTTTGTTCAGGTGAATTAAAAGTACTCTCTCCTTTGGAGAGGGAGTTCTATGAGTTCAGGCAGATTTTTCCTGTCTTTCGATCACTATTTCCTTTTCCACCTTTTCCGTATAATATCTCACCATTCTCCACTATGTTTCTCTTTTACTGATTGTATGCAAGTTTTTCTCAGTCATTACTTGTCATCTCTGCAGTTGTACAACACTTTTCTAGATTGTTCTGAATTTTCACACCTTTTTTTCCTCACCTTTCTGTTTCTGAAGTGATGTGTGATCTCAAAGAAAAGATTGTTGTCTTACTGGCTACAACATGTTAAGTATTCATGAATGAGGATCAATATGACATAATTTTGCCATTGATGCAGACAAGCTTTTGTCTAATTTGCTATTTCAGTGTGTCTGACATGCAGACATAATTATATGTTAATAAAACCATAATATTGGAGGATGAACCCATTTTCTGTTGTTTTTGAGTTCATTTCTTATGAATCCTGTTTACTATTGATGAGAAGATAAACAGAGCCAATAACAGAGCCAAAATATATAACCCTAAGTCAACATAAACTGACAAAGCTACTTTAGCTAAAACTAGTGGAAATTTATCTTCTTATCATACCAGTATCATATTAATGCCATGGGAGCTTCCAGACTTCCACAGAGATCCTCAGTTTCAGTAAGGCCAGTCTTCTGAAGTTGGTGACATTCACTTTTATCAGATAAACCCGGTGGTCATGATTTGACTCTACAGAGATTGACTGACTTACTCCACCTTAAAAATGGAAAGTGAGAGAGTATGTTCCTTATCCAAAAAATCTCATGGCATAAGAACATTCAGAAGCCATCAGCTTATGTGATGTGAAAAGTAATTAAATGCAACAACAGCATGACATCAGTGGTGGATAATTTTCAGACTTTAAATGTCATTCTCTTCTTCGAAACCCACAGTTGTTTGAGGTTTTTGTCTCCATTTCACAAGATAGAGTACAAAACATTGTGACATGCTTAATATTTCTTCCGCCAAGCCGTCCATTCTGATTTCATTCTCACCCTTTACAGAGTTGTTGATTTCAGCCTGCATTTGGCTGCCAAATATGCGATTGCACACGCAGCACCAAGAACAAAGTGAAAATGAATTATGCATCGGGAAGGGACTTACATTTGAGTCAAAAAACTTAAGACTTCAGCACCTGCAAATTACAATATAATTTAGGAGGGAATACATTTAAAGAGATAGCAATGGACTGAGGCAAGAGAGGGTCAGCCATGTCGAGGCTTAATATAATTTACAGCAGCTTTCAATTATTTATTTTTAAGAAGCCACTGAGCATACTGGATCCTTTCAGTGGTAACGTCAAAATATGGATATTGGGAAAAAGACATGAATAATAGTGACAGGTTGTTATGCATGATAATGGTATATGGGGACATTTAAAATATGGATCGCTCACCAGAGCAAAAAGTGCATGTCATTTACCCTGAGAACACACGACTATATACTTAGTGGCTCTTTTTCTTCAGTATAAAAGTTTGTTGAACTTGACTTTTTCCTTTTCTTTTTGATTTAAAACCTTTTCTCTTTGAAACAATGGCTGGTGAGTTCAGACTTATTTTCCACAAAGGAAAACCAGCTAGTACTGTTGCAGTGACCCAGATAGAATAAAAGACCTTTTAAAACTTTCTGTTCATGCAACCAGAAATATATTTTTTTATTTATTCGTTTGATACTATTATCCTGTGCAGAGAGATAACAAACTTTAAGGGGAGCATTTCTTTTTTGAAGTCCTAAATGAAGTCTGGAAGATTTGTTTTCAATTCCTTGACAGGCTTCCTTTATAATAGTGGGAAAATTGCTCAGCATAGACCTCACAAACTGATTTTGATGCTCAGAATCCCTGTTTAGCTTTTGGTTTAATATTAGAAGCATCTAAATCATTGATATTTTAATTTCTACCTATAGATACAGAATAGTAAAATAAGCAGCTCCTAAACATGCTTACATGTTAGAATTACAGCCCATGACAAGGATTTTAAGGATTCTGGAATCAGGAAGGCATTCCAGGTTCCTCCAGCTACCATTTCAGAAACTGATCTCCTATAACTTCCGGATCATACCTGCCAGTGTCTGGAGATCTCAGATACCATAAGGCAGCCGTTTAGTCATTTGTGTCTAATCTTTTGAATGCTGGCTAATCGACCTGTGTCAGTTACATCTATACAGTTTATTCTGCTCAGTATTTTCTGATCTGTTGGATCAATCTTACACAAAAGATTGCTGGGGATATCTTGATTATATTTTTTTGCTGGGGATATCTTAATTATATTTTTCAACAAACAGGTTGAGGTCTCACAGCCATATCTAGATTGCTTTGAAAAATGATCTCCAGAGCAACATTAATAATTTTCCTTTCTTCCTACAGGCCTGTCTCCCTATCTTGTGTCTTGGTGGTTGTCTCACAGTTTTGGGCAACCAAAATTTGGTGAGTTATCACCTTGCCTCTCAAGTCCTCCCTTAAGGGAACAACTCAGTTCTGCCTGAGCTTTTGCATGGAAACTTGACAACTCTAGTGTTTGTGAGCTTCAGCAAGCAGTATGGGACTGCTCTGTACATGCTTGCTCTTCCTTTGCCATATTCCATACTGCGTTTTTCTTTTTTCCCTAGCTGGTGCTCCAGAGAAATTTCATGATTGACAGTTTTGAGGAGAAGGCAGGGAGTCAGCTTAAGAGATAAAAGCTTCCCATTGGCCCTCATATGGAGCCTAAGACAACTTTAAAATTAGCTGAGATGTAAGCATGTATATAAACACATTTATAAACATCTAAAATTAGCTGAAGTGAATCCTTTATATCTCTGTATTTGCCCCTTTCTGTTCTTCATAGGAGGATGGCGTTTGTTTTATTGGGAAATATTAAGGCGCATTGTAGGCTGGCTCTTCTTCTGTTTGCTTTTATTTTCCCTGTCAGTTAAGTCTTTTTTCAATATTTCTCAAAAGAATTTATTTGATATTTGTATTTTAGAAGTAAAATTTTGGGCTGTTCTTTTTACTGATGAAATAAAACAGAAACATCTAGGATTTGTGGACAAAAGGAGTTATCGATAATGGGTTGTACTGTCTTGTCAACAGCAATCCAGCTAGAGACAAAGAAAGACTCGAACTGTGCATCTGTACAGTGATTCACATCTGCAACTGTACTTGTAAAATCCTCTTTTACACAATCATAACTTCATTTGATATATTTTTCACCATATAACTGGCTTGTAACTACATCAGTGGATCTGTCTGAATAGACCAGCAGGTATAACTGTTGGTGGGTATGATGTGAGCAGACATCATCACTTTTCTGTTAATCATGGTAAGGACTATCTAAAGACGTTGTGAACTAAAGAAGAAATAATTTACTGACCATTGCATTTTTTAAAATTCCTTATTAATATGCCAGTATGATTCTGTCTGATAAACAACAAGAAGCAGCAAGAGACAGTGGAAGTTCTCTCTTCTTCTATTTATCCATACTTCTCTTTTCTTAGGAAAGAAGAAAAAATATTACAAACAAGACCAAATCCTAAAGTTCAGTAAATTCTAACTGTACATTGACTTTGCCTTTTTTGCCTTTCCAGATTTTTGGACTGATGATCACTATGTCCAAACATCAAAAGTGTAAAATAGTCTACAGGAGAGGCAGGCATGAATAGCTCTGTTCTGTTTTCACTGATGGTGCAGTTTGTAAGGAGAGACCAGAAAGAACAGCAGGAGCAAACAAACTGTATATATCCTGTGGCAAGTTTTTGTACACTGCAGAAAGGATTGCAATACTGCTTTCCTAGCTGTGCCTCCAGGCATATTCAGAGTGGGAAATTAACAGTGATTTCATCTGCTCCCACCCATCCTTGCTTCTTCTTAGACTCATTTTACAACAAAACAAACAAGCAACAACAAAATAGAAGCAAACAGTTATTCTCCTCCTACCAAGCATCATGAGGGAATCAATACTGGGCTCAAGCTGATAAGTGCAACACTTCTGTAGAGGCATGACTTCTACTTCTTTCTCCACTCCCTTTGTTTTGCCATTGTGGTCTGAGAGTTAACTTGTGCCAACACTAGTTGGATGCAGCACGTGTGCTAGCCTAGGAAGCTGGTACCAGATCATGACACTGGAAAATGCTCAGTCTTCTTTCTTTTAAGGCAAGCTATTTAAGTGCTACTGCTTTGTAATACTGGTTTACTAAAGTTTGAGTAATTGTCCAACATGAACAGCACCTGCACAGCAGCACAAGAAGGCACAACTTTGTCCTTTAGCATCATATGACCTCCTGAAGCATCACTCTTAATATGGGTCTCAATGAGCAAAATACTTCCCATAAAAAGAGCTTTCCTGATTATGTTCATTCTGCATTTGGAGGTGATAGCTATTATCTTTCTTGCAAACTTCCACATGTTCCTAAGGAATCTTGCAGAATTCCTAAGGTTCAGTGGTTGTTCACATTTTCTTTTCTCAGGTGACTTTACCTTTCAGGAAGATTTACACACACCTGTCAAAAACCCCAGATGCTCTTCCTCCGTCTCTCTTTTCATCCTACCTCTTAAGTTTCAGAACTGATTGTCACTCTTTTAAGAGTTTATTTTATACAAATACATAGTGAGCATCTCACAGTTTCCTCAACTCCAGAGCAGATTGTGCTTTCAAATGCAAATCCTCTCAGTCAACAAAGTAGCAGGAATATGTTTAAACAAGAATAGAGATAGCTAATCAATGTACTTCCCTAAAATTACTTATTCCTGCATAGCCTTTGCTTTGTACTTGCTCAGGTACAACTCATATGAGTGTCTAGGAAAGTTTAGTTTATGAAAAAATAGAGGGAAATATGAATAAAAGCATGAGTATATCATTTATTTTAATCTATTATTATATCAGAGTTATCAGTGGAATGGTCTCTTGAGGGTACAAATATACTGCACTCCTCTTCTTTGTGTCCTCCTGTTGCCATTACATATTTTCACAGTTCAGGTGTATGCTGTGATGTGATCTGTAAATCTGGTCCCTCAGCATACAAATTGCTCAGTTTTTCAAATCTATTTCTTCCTCCTCGCTTTGCCCTGCCCACCCCCCCCCCCCCTCCATTTTAATATTCTAAGATAGAATAACTCAATTTTCAAACTTTTGCTCTGCTCATATTTTTTAGAGGGAATTCTGATGTTTCTAGTTTAGCCAATCTGTTTTTAGACTGGGAAACATGTTTAGTATCATGAATTTCCAATCACTTATTAAATGTTAAGATATAAGTGCCATATTTCCAGCAAAAACATGCAACAGTTTCTAAGCAATAAACTTTTGCCAAAAAAAAATCTCATGATTTTATCACCCAATGGACACTGGAAAATCATTTGGTGAATATTTAGTGTCCTAAACTATATTAATTCTAACCTGTGAATGCTTTTCTGTGGCACATATCATATCAACTAGCTTAAATCTTTTAAAAAATTGGTTGTCCAGTTTATATTCATCATCTATGATTGAGTCTCTTTAATAAATTGAGAAAGAGACAGATTATTCAAAGAGCAATTAATTTTGTCCTGAGATAACTGCATAGATTAAGTGACCAGCATCTATATGGCTAAAGTTGATTGAAATCTATTGTGTCCTAAATAACCAGTGTGGGGAAGGGCACCCTGTTGACCATGTACTGAACGTACCATGTAGTTTGGTCATGACCATGACCAAAAATTTTCCACAGTAGTTTGTCTGAGATGTGTGTTCATGTAGTAGCAATTTTTATTCACCACAATTCTAAATCCCCTAAATTTTCAGTTTGCACTGATCTCCAGCCATGCCTACTCAGCTGCTGCAAAATAAATGAAGGTAGATTACAATGTCATTAGATTATCAGCCATTTCAGGCTTAAGAGATTTCTCAGTGTACTACATGCAGTCTTTTCCACATATCAGTGGAAAAGACTGCATGTAGTACACTGAGAAATAATAGAAGTTTTACTTCCAAGTAGGCTCTTTTCTGACACTAAGCAAATTATATTTTATTGTAGATTGTAGAGTGTTTTTGATTCTGGAAATGAAAGCAACTCACTTCAATTTAACCAAACTAATTTTTTTTTTTATTTTTACACATACATGTGTGTGTGTGCATATATACATAAATATATAGTATATACACACACATGCCTATATATATAAAACAAATACACATAGATACATATATTTAAAACCAGCTGAGAGTTCAATGCTCACTTAATATGATTTTAACTTGGGGTAAAATTACTGGTACCCCAAAATTATATATAATTCAAAAATTATATTAATGTCTATTGACTATTGGAAAGTTGCTGAAGCTATTGAATAGGCTGCTCATCCAGATAAATGCCAAATGGTGTAGGTGCCAGCGTAGTCTCTTCTGGTAAGTCATGCTGTTTCTTCAGAATAATATCTCTGTCTCACATAATTTTATGTAATATAAGCATCAAATAGGGATGACATCAGTCTTATTAAGGGAAGATCTTTCATTATGGCATATTTTTTGGCAAGTTACCTGTAGGGTTTTACAATATTATATGCTGTTGACAGATCTACAATTGCCTTTTCAAGATCATCTTTGATATGCTGAATAATGTTGACCAGTATGTGACTTTCTCAAGTGCAATTCATTTTCCTCTGGAATACGCTGGTGTTCAAAAAATGATGCCAAGTACTTTAGGATGAGACATTTATATTATTTATAAAGCTGGCACAGTAAAGAAACAGGGCCAGAGCTTTTCAGCTTCCAAATTGTCTCCTCTGATTTTAAGAATGCTGCAACCCTTCTTTGCTGCAATATTTGAGATTTTTGTAGATAACCAAAATGAATTAAATAGCTGAAGTGAATAGAACTTTATTATTGATTCAGAATATTCTACCTGGAAGATTCACTGCTGTCTGCACTAGACTTCTATTGGTTTGGATATCTCTACTATACAATCCCAATGCAGCTGCAGTTGAAATACACTCTTATGCTGCTCTGTTTGTCATTTCTTAGAGCACAGATTTTGCTGTGGTACCTTAGAGTCTTGCTGATTTTGCATTCGGCACATACATAGCTTAATCCCATTATTTAATATTTCTTCTTAGATCTTCAGAAATCTAAGGTAAGCATGATGAATCTAAGGCTACTAGGCATAAATACATACTGGATACAATGCAAATCACTGTAGTACAGTTTTAGTATGGAGATGAGAAGAGCATTTCTCCCTAGAAATGTTAGGCAGTAAGAATAGAGATGAGAAATACCTGTTGCTTCATTTTTTTCCACATTCAGACAGTTCAGGATTATTTTCTCTATGATATTTTGTATCCCGCTTTAAATATCCTGAGGAGGTTAATGCTGCCCAGCAGTGTTAACTTCAAATTTATTTTGCTTGAAATGCATTAGAAAGGAAAATTCATCTTCACAGGAATTAGCATTACATGCTAAAGGACTCGCAGTAGACTACATCAATTAACTTTGAAGATATTGAGGAAAAAAAAAGGCACTTTTTAAAAGTATTCAAGCCTTCTGTTAGTATTTCTTACAACATATTATATCTTTTTTAGTATACTCTTTGATTGCTTGTCCATATAAGCCCTGATCAGATTTTCAGGCTTCCTGTGGACAAAGGCAATACGTCCCATATCAAAATCATTACAGTGATCTTCTTTTTTTCTCATTCGCTTGACAAAAGTATATTGAAGAACATGAGAAGGGAAAAATGTTTTTGTATTCAGGGGCTCTCAGGCACACTGGAGTGACAAGCAAATAATGCAGGGACTTTCAAAACAAAAGCATTTCCAAAGTTTTATTTCAGATATAAGCAATCTTCTCACCTACTATTGATCATGGCAGTGCCCTTGTGGGCTCTTAAAGATTCAGAGTCCATTTCTCATAACAGGGAGTAGCTGCAGATCAGCCCAGTCCTCCTGCTCACAGCGGAGGAGCTTGGCGAACAGCAGCTTGAGGTGTGAGCGAGGTGTCTGCAGTTGGCTCTACATCACCTCAGTATGAAATAACAAAACCTGTGGATGTGAAGACCTTGTGCTCTTCTCACTCCAGCAATAAACAAGGAAATCTAACAGTGGCACACTGTTTTTTTTTTCTTCTTCTTCACTACCTCTGTGCCGAGAGACTGAGCTGGACTCCATTCAGGTAGTAGGCCTGTTTTAGTGAAACAATGCTTTGGGGCTTATATTAGAGAGTAAAATAAAACATAATGCTTCCCTACCTACAGCTTCAGAAACATCTCTTGCTGTGTTTTTCAACCTCCTTTTGAGGTTTCCTTTGGCAGAACATCAGTCACTTTATTTCTACACCACCACTCTTCAGCGTAAAAGTGTTTCACAGAAGCCAGAAACATCACAATTTTAAGCACAAACTGAAAAATTAGGTGTTCAGAAAACAAGTCTTAGTCCTTTGTTTCAAAATCTAATTGATAAAGCTCAGGCTAAGTAAGTTTTTTGTTTGTGCATTTTTGAAGAGTTTCCTGTAGGTTGCATAGTTAATTTAAAAACAATATTAATCCAGAAGCAAATAACATTGCACATATCTGCTGCTTTACCATCTTACTGTCCCTCATATTCACATGATATATCTGAATATATTTTTAACATGTGTATATTCTCTATTCTGTCTTTAGATATTTAAAGCAGGAGTTGAATACACTAAATAAACCACACAGCTTCTTACTCATCTTCCCTTGTGTTTTGGTTTAGCAATCTGCTGCACAGTGCCTTTATTTAAATAAATGATATAATTCATGTTTTAAAGTAGTACTAAGTGTAAATTGTTTTTTAACTCTTAATCTTGTGGCTATTTTTTTCCTAATAACTCATCTATACCTTCTTAGAGATATATCCAACAGAAGTCAGTGGTTCAATGTTTGAACCAGGGCACTTCTCTTAGGTAGGTGTCTAATATAGTCCTAATACAGTATCACAATGGTACAGAAGCTTTCTATGCAGTTAGGGGAAAAAGTGCTTATTTTCAAAATACAACTCAGAAAAACTAAGTGCTAGAGATTATATAGATATTTTAGGTGCCTCCCCAGGATTAACACATGAGTTAATGAATAGCATCTCCATTCCTTAGAGATGGAATGTATTAAATGCAGAAGTCAGAAGACATTTTTAATTCCAGGCTGAACACAGAGTACCTTTTTCCACAAATGATCATTTCAGAGCAGATGATTGTTTAAAATGAGAAAGTCTCCTTCCAGTTTATCCTATTGGTCAAATACTTTCTGGAGAAGAGTGAGATCAGTCCTTGGACCTTCCATCACATCCCAAGTAAGCTTCATAATCCCCTGCCTGAAAGCAGACAGTTCTCCAGCCTATGTGCTGAAGACTGTTTTGTCTACTAGACAGGAATGTATATTAAATTGAACCCAAATATAAAAAAACACAACCAAGTTCCTTCCTGGATTTAGTCTCCTTTTTGTTCTGCTTACATATGTTATCCAGGGAAGATCCCTTAGTAGTGGGCAATTAAATCCATTTTCTCTTTGATTATTCTGCCTCTGACTTATACATTTTATGTTGGTTTGCTGCACACAGTGACCCAATTTTAGCAGCAGTGATGGTATATGTGCTGGCCCCTGGAAGCTCCATAGTGTGTTTAGTAAAACACATTTTTTGAAATGAAAGCCTCCTGCACCTGCATCTGAAGAGAGCTCTGAAACCAACTTGACCATATCCTAGAAAAGGGTACAAACTGCTAAGCTATGGGACCAGTGGTATAAAATGTTAGCTTTGAACAAATATCAAAGATTATTCCTGGGAAGGAGAGCTGTATAGGACAGGCCATCAAGTCCTGAAAGTCAATGATAGCAAAGCAGGATAGCAGCTGTGCCTGATGCGACTGGTTATACTGGCACACATTGACCACTGGACCAATAATGATTCTTCATATCTTTGATACTGACAGTTATAATAAGCTGCCTGCAGTTCATTCATCAGTCAGCTTTTTAGAACCTCTTTCTTCTGTCTATATATTACCACTTGAATGGCTTCAAATGGAATTTTCTATTGTATTTCACAAACAAACTTAACGGGAGAAAAGCAAACGATTCACTGCAGACACAGACCGAATAAGTGTAGCATGCAAAGAGTAGTTTGTTACAGCAGATATATCTCTATTTGCACTTCTGCTATTATTAATATGTGCACTTAGAAATGTGAAACAAACCTTAAAGCCATGTTTTTGCAGAGCCCTAAAGCTGATTAAATCAAATGCAGATGTGGAATTAGTGCAAAACAGATGCTGAAAAGCCATGTCAATATCCTAAAGGAATCCATTCCCTATCAGAAAGAAACTTAATTTCTACTATAAAGAATTTGATTATGTATTGTTATACCAAATGTGATTAATGTTTTGTGGTGATTAATCAACTGCAAAATATATAATTATGCCATCTGTATTTTTCCAGCTTCTTGTCACTTAAGAATTCCACTGGGGAGTGGGAGGTGGGATAATGAGTACTGGTGGCATTTAGAGTGCTTAAAACCATACTCTGAAAGCCTGGGGAATCTAGTAACAAAAAGAACTGGCATTTATTCTAATAGCAAAACACTAAGCATATTAAGTAAGAACCCAGAAGACCCATTGGCTTGAAAGCTACTTATGTGAAAGACCCAGTTATGAGGTTGTAGCGGCCCGGGACCCATGAGGACTTGCTCCAATTCAAAGGTAGCCCATTAAGCCCTCAGGGGAGCACTCAAAATTCAGCTTTTGGACCACCTCCTGCTGGCTGATTTATGAAACAGCCCTGATACTGATGTGAGCATCATCAGCTGTCTTGTGGTTCCAGGCAATGTGGAGCATACTTGCAATGGCAGTTCAAGGCAAAGAATCACAGTAACTACTTAACTATTAAAACAGTGTTTTTTCTGGAGAAAACATTGGCTTAGATTCTTGACACTTGGCCCACAGGTTCTCTACTACCCTAGAGAGATGCCTTTTCAAAATGTTGTGGAAAATTAAAAATAAAAAGTAAGAGAGAGAAAAATCAAGGTTCCTTAGGTAAGTTGGTCACACTACCACCACAGATTTGCACCTGATTGCAGATGAGTAATACAGATTAGGTTTTTATACACTTTTAAATTAAAATATTCTTCCTTTATCTGCTTAGTGTTTGCAAAGGGAAGAAAATGTGAAAACTGAATCCAGAGACTTAATGGTTCCCACAAGTTTTGCAAAAAGTGTTCTGGTAATATTTTGTGTTCTGCTTTCTTCCTAACTATTATTTATTTATTTATTTATTTATTTATTTATTTATTTATTTATTTATTATGTAAAGACTATGTAAAAATACACTAATAAATGTCTCCCTTCTTCCGTGGCTCATTTTAAGGTGTTGCAAGGATATCCTAATTTCTTCAGCATGAAAGGGATGTGGAGGGTTGTGGAAATCAATTTTCAACCTGTTACACCATCCTAGAGTTTCAGTATGGCTTTAGGCAAATAAATTACATACAGTGAAGTTCAGAGTCACCTAGTCAGCACAGGCATTTGCAGTCTCAATACACCAATATGTATGTATCCCAAGGATGGGCTGTTAGACTCTCTCTAGTTTCAAAAGAGAATCAATCAGAGATCTATGAAGACAGAAAAGAAAAACAGGTCCCTATTCATATGCTTTCCCTTGAATCTGAACCATGATGTAATCTGGAATTCAAGATTCATGGGGCTGGATGGGAAGTACAAGAAAAAAAGATGGAGATTATAAATCAATTAGTGCTCTTATATTCCGTTATTCAGGCCACATTTCAGTGAGTAAAAGCTGGGGTTTAACAGGCATCTCAAACCGATGCCTTTCGAGCAATTGAAGCAATGTCTGTGGGACTCAGCCTTTTGCTTTAATGCGAACACTTAGTAACTTCCCTCCAGCTCACAATCATATGTAACTGGGCCAAGTAACTTCTCTCTCCAGAGTATAGACTATTGCAAGATGGAAGCACATGCATGTCACTTTATTGACCGCATTTCCCCTATACGTCCCAAGTGAGGCACTTGGCAGATGTGAGGGACCTGCTTGCACCTTGGTGCCTTTCTGCCGCAGGAGGTCTGGGGGTTCTTGAGAAGGAGGGCAGGTTGGGAGCTCTGAATACAGTTTAACTGAATGAATCAGACACTAGGGGAACACCCAATGCTACCTGTTAATATTCAGCTCTGGGCATCCCAAAGATGTTGTAACTTATTTATCGGACGTATGCCAGACGTATAGATATCTTGGATACATTCATACCTGTTCAGGTATCAGGTATCTGACCCTCCCCTCTCCTATCTAGCAACTCTTAAATTCTGTAAATATCCCTGACGTTTTGTCTCTTCATTGCCTATTTAATTTCTGTAACATCTCTCTCTCTGTAGGAGGTTTTTCCTTCCTGATCTGCTGGGGAATTGGTCGTGGTTCAGAACTATTGCAGCTGCTGTATAAAGTGATGCTACTAAAGTTAGTCTGTGGTGTAATTCATGTATTGGGAGAGAGATACAGGCTGATAAAGGAAAAGAAAGATTCTGATTATATGAACACATGTTTTGGTAATGAGCAATAACAGGAGAAAAAAATAAACTACAATAAAAGGTGCATGACAGTTTGAGCTTGGGTGATATATACTTGGTTTTAAAGTCGCCTCAGTGTGTCAGTGGTTTATTCATGGCAGACAGCTAGTGTGAGAGCAGCAGAAGCTATTGTAATGCTATGAAATATCATTCCAATTATGTTTTAGGGTCAAGTATCTCTCTCTCTTTCTCTCTTTCTCTCTCTCTCTCTTTCTCTTTCTCTCTCTCTTTCTCTCTCTCTTTCTCTTTCTCTTCCTCTTCCTCTTCCTCTTCCTCTTCCTCTTCCTCTTTCTCTTTCTCTTTCTTTCTCTCTTTCTTTCTCTCTTTCTCACTTTCTCTCTCTCCTTTCCCTCTCTCTTTTTCTCTCTCTTTCTCTCTTTCAAAAGCGAAAACAGGAGAAATACAAAAGCAAAATATGATTCTAAAAAGCAACAGGAAAAAATATATACTATGGAATCATACTATACTCTCCGTTGTGAGATATTTGGGTAGCTGGGATATTCCATTTAGTCCCCTGACATTTCCTCCAAATCAAGGTTCTTTCAAACTGTAAAACATCCTGAGCAACAGAAGGAGGTGATGTCACCATGTCACCTTTGACACTTTTTGTTTACTAGGTCAAGTAGCTACAACCTATTAGTCATAACAATTCATCTCAGCCTGTTTTTGGTAGAGTCTGGTTGAAAAGTACCTATCATAAGAGGGTGTGTGTGTGTGTCCATGCACACATGTGCATGTTTGAAATAGTAATGTGTGTGTAAATGCGAATGATGAGCAGCAGTATTTGTAAATTTACATAAGAACAGTGTATGTAAGTTAGAAAATAAATTACTGTCAGCTCTCTCTATCAAAGAAAAGAGACACCACAAAAGGATAATTCAGAGCACTGGTGATTTTGCCAGGTATTTTTACTTTTATAGAATATGGGAACAAATGCATTGATTTCTATGTTGATTAGGCTTTTAATTTACTGTAGTGCAATGGAGAAGAAAACTTGATTCCAACACCCCATCTCTATTTGAGCTGCCCTTACAACCCCAAAATGTTCAAATTCTATAGAATGGACAATGATGTGCAAAATGGGAAGGGAATGGGTAGGGAAATCACCTACAGTCTTCTGTGACTGGAAGAGAAGAAAAAAAAGGCTGATGACCCAACGGGTCATTTCCATTGCTAATTTTTATGATTTTCTGCCAGTCCTTTTCTCCAAGTCTTGATTAAATATTCAGAAAATTCATTACTTATACATAAACCTAATCATTTAAAGGTGCTTCAAATACTGCAGACTACAAACACTTTGTCAAAGGAAAGCGACATTCAAAAGATACCATATCTTTGAGTCCCAATTAGGCCAGATCATTAAAGAAATATATTGCAATTAAGTTTACATCCGCTGGATGGAACTTTTTGCCAGATAACAGGAATCTCTCAAATGCTTTTTTTCATTCCATCATGATTATTATCACAGTATGAGTTCATTATTTCAGATAAAATATAGTCAAACATTATTGAATTCTGAAAAAATAAATTAAAAAGTCAATTTACCTAATTAAACAATTATCAGTTCAAACTTACAATTACAAATGAAAACAAATATAAAACTATGTGGTGCAAAGGACTATTTTTCTTCCAATGGATACATGTATGTCTCAATAATATTAACTCCTTGTATACTGCAGGGGGGACGTACTTAAGTACATTGTACTAAGTAACTAAATGATCTTGGGTCATCTCATTCTGCCTCAAGAAGGACTCACATACTGTTTAACTACTATTTAACATCTCTGCATACTTTCTCAACAATTCCAAATTCAAGTAATTTCTTCAGTCCCCAGATTTAACACATCTAGTCTAGTCCCCTTACAACAAAAAAAACTAGTTCACAAATTTTTACTTCAGAGCAGAATTTCTCACTTGAAGGTTAAGTTTTCTATTCCTCTTTTGATTTCTTCCTAGATTCAGTTTTTCCCCATTAGCATGTTCCCAGTATAAGATATTGTTCTAATGGAAACTGCTTTCCAGATTGCACAAATGTTAGGTGTCCCAGCTCTGGATGTATTCCAAGTTCAGAATACCCATGCTAGAAGGAATGTGCTTTAATCAAGTTTTCAGTCCCTTTTGTCTTGTTACCACCATGAACCATATATCTCCTCTTCTGCAGCCTGCTTGCACATTTGCGAGTTACAGAAATTACTGAATGTTTTAGGCTCTGCTGCCTTTGAATTATGGTTGTTTTTCTGTCAGGAAACCTTTCCTGGGCTTGATAATGACAGTGTTGCATAGCCCCCTTTTTTTTTTTTTTTCTTTTTTTTTTTTTTTTTTTTTTTTTCAGTTGAAGTTCTGCCTCCTACTATGTAATACTGGCAGACTAGTGAACAGTCTTGATGATGTGGGTCACCTCTTTCTTGTTTTGAAGATCTTGTGATAGTTTCTGGTATTTCAAAACAATGACTAGAAGAAGTAAAAGTCTCATGGCCCATGGCAATTGGAGTGACATGTGACAGACATTATGAATGTATGAGCACTGCCAAGGAATCATTTCATGAACAGAATGAAATTGCATTTTTTGCAAGCATCAATCTCCCTGATGTGTGAAATCCTAAAACTTCATAAATGATACCCCATAAAGTGAACTTAAGCAAGTGAAGTGATTTTCTCTGACTTACTGAAGTGCAAATAAAGAATTATTCCAAAATGTTGCATGGGACAATGGAAAAAAAGGGTTCTTTGTCTAAAGAGTTGATGTTCTTTTTCGCTTTGCCTTTGTAAATGTCTGGGATTTGCTGCAATACGAACCATCATCATTAGAATAAGATTCCATGAACTGCAAGAGCTTGGGGTACATGAGATCCTGAAAAGTATTGTCATTTAGACTGTTTAATTTAGACATGTTCAATGAAAAGCAGCAGTTACAATATGGAAAACCTTAAAATTCAGTTTTGCATGTATCTATTGAGAACCATTAGCACAGATAGCAACAATTAATCCCTTCTTCAGTTACAGGGAGTAATAATGTCTTGATATGGAATTTCCATGAGCGAAAGAGCTGTTCAGTCATGCTCTCTTAATTTCTCCCCCTTTCCCTTCGACCATCTATAGCAGGGTATCTATAGTGCTTATTGGGCGGTTGCTATCAATTTTTTTTTTTTTAATAAAATTATTATTTTTTTAGTTTTTATTTGTGATGAGAAGAAAATTTTACAAAATTGCAAAGTGTCCACCATATGTTCATGCCTCTCTTTCAGTATCTGAGTCAGCAGAATATGAACCAACATTGAGAGGCAGTAACAGAAAGATTCTTTACAATATTTGTTCAGGATCATATTTCATACCTGTTTAGAAATTATATGCAGGTCCTTTTCTACGCTTATAAAAATGCTGTACCACATCTGCTAGGAAAGACAAAAAGAAAATATTCACATGAAAACATGTTCGTGTACAGTTAATTGTCAATTATATATATGTAGTTTGTTCTAGCTGCAAAATAACAGTGCCCTTGAGGCAGAGACTCCAGCTGAGTTTGGAAATGATGTAACAAAAAGGTAAGTATATACTCTTCTCATCTCCAATTCTGTTCTAAAATCAGTTTACTTACTGATGCAGCAGGGAATCTAAAGCCATAAATTCTTCAGGAAAGGTGCATTCAGAGAAGTTTTTCTTCCTGCCACCATATATCCAGAACTTCAAGTAGAAAGAGGGGAACGGAGAGAACTAGACTGTAGTGTAGTTCTATAAGAGAAAAAAAAAAAAAAAAAGAAAGAAAAATAAAAGAAAAAAAAAC
>JAWLRI010000421.1:28064-59317 GCA_034781795.1 Crypturellus tataupa
TATATTTCTATAACACAAAAAAAAAAAAAAAAAGAAAGAAAAAGAAAAGAAAAAAACACCAATCTGACAGGTGCCAGTCTGCAGCTCAAAGGTCTGCCTGCACTTCCTACACTGGCTTTCAGGACTCTTAGCACTGCACCCCATAGTTTTATGGTTTATGGTTTTGAGATTGTATTATAAGAAAAGAACAAAGGCTCTCTGGGATTACCACCATCCAACACTGCAGATCAACCATCTCATAACATAAAACAGAAGAAAAACTAATGCTGAGATGCTCAAGTGACAATCTTGGTTGGATTTACTAGCTCTGACTCATACAGGTTCCTTTGTGACCCCTTCTTGTCTCTTGACAAGTCTCTTGACTTTCCATAGCAGCTAGATTCTTTGGTTGAAAGGAATATCCCAGCTATTATTTAGCCAATGCTAATAAAAATCTGATTGCTAACTCACAGCACACATGTATTTTTTTCCCTTTGTTATACTTTCAAGAAGCAGAAACAATAATAATTGGTCTAAGTGGACAATTAGTGTTGATATTAGATTATTAATAAAGAGAATATTTAGACAATAGCAGTCAGTAATAATGTATGAGTTCTCCAAGAGCTGCAGAGTATTTACATAAACTATTCATCCAATAACTCTGAGTGTGATGGATTTAAAATTTCTCCTAATCATTTATAAATATTATTCTTTAATATGATTATTGTGATGTTTTGTTTATTTGTAAGTACAGAATGAGTGAATTCAGTAACTAGATTGTCAGGAAAGTCATCCAGGAAAGTGGAAAAAGAATTTCTGATATATACATCCCTTCAAACTCCTGAGAGCATATAGAACATTATGCATCCCAGAACATTATTAGGTTGCTGTGGAGCTGAAAACACTTTGAGACAAGAAAGAGAGGAGCAGTGTTAATTAATTGATTAGAAAATGGGTTTAGGGACTCAGACTCCCAACATCAAGCTGCAACAATATGGGATCTGAGAGGTCTTCTTGAAAGTTTTAAGGGCACATGGTTGCTAGTGATAAGATGAAGCAGCTTTCTCTGTGCTTAGAATACATCTGATTCAAGTAGCTTTGGGTCTGGTAGTCAGGTATTCACATTATTGTCTGGTAGACCCTGACATATTAAATCCTTTTGAGAAATAGATTATATAATCTGCAGCTGAACATTGCGTATACCTCTCAACATAAATGGTTTTGGGTCGAGCTACTTTAGCTGCTCACAGTTTCCCGTCGGTCAGCCTTGTCTTTGAGACATAACTTTAATAAGGCACGTGAGTGTACGGTGTTAAATACTGTATTGCATCTGTCTTGTTGCTTCTTTTGCAATCAGCATCTTTGTTACAGGCAAGCATCTCCAAATTTAAATTGTACATCAAGTGATGAGCTATAGCCATATCCTGCAAATTTTGTTTGGCTCTCGCCTTAAAGCCCTAATAACACCTAAATCAGCCTTAAGATTTCTTCCAGCAAGAGCATGGAATTATAATCTGAATATGACTTAGAATGACTTCTCAAATTTAGTAAGTTCAAACAAATAAAATAGTTTTGCAATTTTGTTCCATTTTTCTATTTTGTAAGGGTCATTTCTAAAACTAAACAGGTTCTTACTTAGTTACATCACTATATCATAGAATTACAGAACCTCTAAGGTTGGAAGGGACATTTAGAGATATCTAGTCCAAGCAGGTTTTGAAGATCTCCAGAGAAAGAAACACACATATATATATGTACACATATTGTATACGTATAAGTATAAATGCATATGCGTACATATATAAATACATACATACATACAGAGTAAGTTGTCTCAGTAGAACTACCATGGATTAATATCTATCCAGGTGAGATAAGTCTGACCTTCTTCATATAGTAATTTTAATTGCAAAGTCTCAAATCATTTTAAAGCTGGATGTATTTACTAGCATTCTTGTTGAAAAAGTTAATGCATTTAAATAAAGCCAGATAAAGATGCTTGTATAAAGTCTCAGAGAATTACTTTAAAACACAGAACATTGTTTCTAAGTTATTTAACCCGTTACTGACCACAGAACAAAGCTCTTGCCTCACAAAATAATTACCTGAGATAGATTTCCTAAAACTAATAAGTGTAGAGGGGTTTATATGCCTGTGTTCTGGATTTTTGAATAGGAATTTCCAGTCTGACCAAGCTCTGTCATATTAGTATGCCTCATCCATATCTCAGGTTGAAAGGGGAAGGGGAAAAAAAAAGAGAAAAAGAGAAGGGAGAAAAAAAAATAAAAAAGAAACAGAAACAGAAACATAAGAAGAAGGGGAGATCAAAGGACCAGCCGTGAAAGGGAAAAAAAAATGCTTTTCAAGTGCACTATAGTTTTTTCTCTTGGTAATGGATTCTCATCACAAACCCAAAGCAAAGCAACCATCACATTGTGGGGATATAATATAAATTTCTTTCTTTTTTAAAAGTTTGTTGCTCATTAGAAGTGGTTGCTTTTCCTGAGAAGACTCTTGAAAGCCAAGAAAGGAGAGGGAGAAAAGTTACAAAATCAGAAGCATCATAAAAGAGGTGAATTTCTTGGCAGACCAGAGACAATTAGTCACAGGAGTCAAGCAGAAGACAACTGCCCGGTACAGGTGCTACAGAATCCACACCACAGCTCTCTTTCTCCACTCTCGGGGTAATAAGGACCTTTTAACCCATCAGGAACAACAGTGAGGCGATCTAGTGTCATAGGCAAAGCAGTCTCGACTCAGGGCATTCTACCTGGTTTAGTTTATCACCAGCCTATGTTTATCACCTAATGTAATCCTTTAATTCCTGATTGAGGCAATGAAGGATAAAACAACAACAAAGCCAAAAGATATTTAAACATTTAGGAAAACCCCTGTTCTCCCCCATCTCCAGGCTCACCTTCAGGCACCTCTTCCCAGTTTCTCCTTCCTTCTCTCCCCACATCAATACATCTGTGTGAGGGGAGTGCTCCAGCCCTGTTCCCTGACCCAGGATATAAACCACAAGGATATAAAAAACATGGCAAGAAGCACTCAGTTTAGCCTGAAAGCTATAATAGAAGTACTTCTCTTTCTTTTAGATGAAGTATGGTTTTGGTCCAATATTTAAGATGAAAGTGAGGAGGGGAGAAAAAATAAAAATGTTCAAAAAGGGTTCTTGATTGGTTATAAGCCCATATAATAGAAGAAGTCTCAGTGAAGATGTGCAAAGTGCAGCATGTCCCTGAAACCAGCAGAATAGGATGTGACGGACCACAATTGCTGTAAAGAAAGATGGCTTTATCCTTTAGTGACCCAACGACCAACTTTATCCTTTAGTGATACCAACGGCCTTTGTTTTGCCAGCATCAGAGCTGTGTGGATCCCCTGAGCTCAACAGAAGAGTGTGAATGTGTCTCAGAACCAGGCAGACCAGTGCAGGGGGATGTGTATGCATAGCACAGCTTATGCTGGGTACAAAAATTGAACATCTAGCAAAAGGATTTTGAAGAAAGTAGAAGGCTTGAGCTAACATCAAACCATGCGTTTCTTCTCAACGTGGTGAAGGTGAGCGTATCGTAAACAGCAGTAATAAGATTCACTTTTTTACTGTTATTGAACTGTATGTTTCAATGGTTATATTTTACTTTAGTGCAGCTTAAACTTGTGATTTCAGTATATTGCTAAATCACTCTGCTAAACCTATTTAGCACTGTTTGATGTTAAACGTTACACTCTGTGTGGAATATTAAAGCTGGTGAGAGGGTGTTGAACTCTGGCATCTCTGAACCATTAGCCTCTCAAAAGGTAAAGGGGTTTGTACTCTGTTGTGAAATACACTTTAAGTATGTGATTTTTGGAGAACTTTGGCTTTGTAAGGTGGGTGTAGTGTAATTCCTTAAGCAGGGGAAAAATACTCATGGGAGTAAGGAGACACAGACTTTGAACCCATAGGATTCTCTGTGTTCACATGTCATGGCCAACATTAAGTGCAGAACTGAGATTACACTGTAGAAAGAGCCACTGTGCAGCTCAAAAGGGAGATTTTCTTCTTTACATCTATGAGGCTGACCTGAAGTGAGTGTTTGTTGCTGTGCTTGCCTATAACCCCTTTGGTCACTGTGCAGATGGGATATTCTAACAGATGGAGGAAAACTCTGCATTTCCTGTGAGAATAATCTAGGTCTTGTGTACTGTTTTTAGGAGTAAATACACGAAGACATTGTCTAATAACTTCAATCTTTCCCCCTTCTACCAGTATTAATGTCTTTCACTTTGAAGTTAAGTCAAAAATTGACCTTTGACATCTGTGAATGATAGTAATTGTACAAGATGTTATTCTCGGTGTAAGAGCAGGAAAACACAGTTTGCTGCAGTCATTGGCTCTGAAGAAATAAAGAGTGCTCATTCATATTTTTTATGGTCTATGGGCTGTAAAGATCACTTAAGGTCGTCACTTCATATTGTATTAGGTAAACATTTAAGAAGTAAATACTTTTTTTCCAATTTTGCTGCAAGCAAAGAAATAGACCATGAAACTCAAGAGAATGGGCTTGATGTTTTTACGCTATTATTTTTCTGAGCTAGGGCTTCAGTACTGGAGGTGTTCAGAGCCCCATATTTAATGCACAAGCCTCAACAGCACCGAAGGAAAATTGCATTGACATTGCTGTAAAAGTATTGTGTAAAGACTGTACATTGGGGTGCCAGGACCATCTTGGTTCCAAGCAATGGTGAAGTCAGGGAGAACTGGGAATCAGAACAGCTCGATTCCAACCACAACTTTGCATCTATCTTCCCATCTGACTGTACCTAGTTATTTAGGCTAAAATCTACATAAAATTAAATAAGGGGAAATGCTTAAAATTATATGAATTTAGGCATTTCTGTTTATGAAGAAGTTAGAGGTATGTAGAGCTCTCTGTTACAGATAACATACACACACACACACAAAAATAGATTCCAACTTTTGGTATAAAAGAAGAAATGAAATTTTTGTCTTATGCAGTTTCTGGTACTTGTCTATTGATGAATGTTGGTCAACGTTCAGCTAACAAATTTCACGGGAAACTGGCAAGAGGGAGCTTGGTGTGAAAACTGGTGGTTAAGACAATATGCTGATAAGAATTCTTGTGTCTAAGTTTCTGCTCCTAAGGCATCAGGAAGGCTTTCAGAATGCTCTGAATGTTTTCATAAGTCTCCTAGGACTGCTGGACTGCTTAATAATTAACTGGGATAAATGCATAACAATTCTCAAAGTATTGTCAGGCCGGTGTCTCCATTTGAGCTTACACAAACTGTCAGGATATTTCAGATATTGCCATGGCCTTTTGATGAAAACAGGATAAAGAGGCAGCTGAAAAAATGATCTTCACAAGGTGCAGGAAAAAAATGAATGTTGAGAGTGAAAGTTTTTGTGTTGAAGTTGAAATGATTTGTTGGTGGCATCCTCAACTGTGCTTTTACTGATCATTTTACTCAATTAAATTCCTTACATATGTTTGCTATACTTTAAAAATACATACTCAAGTTTTGATTGTGCTTTTTTTTGGTTCTCCTAAGTCCCTATCATGTTTTCTACAGTGTGAACATTAGAAATGTTGCTGCAGTAAATTCCCTTTGTTTTGCCTTGTACATATCGTAAAAGTGTATATTATCGGCATTTGTCTTCCTTCTTCCCACTTAAATATGTACAGGATTATTTCTGAGGATGAATAGGGAGAGTAAATATATGTAATGATGTTTTGTGTTACTGATGAGAAATTGTTGTGCCCTTACATTAGACAGGGTAAGAACTGAGCGAACTGATAAAACCAAACAACACAAGCAATTCTTTAACAAAAAGACCTTGTTTCTCAGTTACATCCTTTCTTTAGCAAACAGTAATGGACTCTGAAAAGGACACAAACTTTCTTATCTCCAAAAATATTTGATGTCCATTTCTGAACTGTCCCTGGGGAAATAATATGCTTTTGTAGAGGAAGTATGTGCACTCTCCTTCCATGGATTACATGTGCTTCGTACAAAGAAGGAATAAATACTTCTCTATGCCCCAACACGTTCTCTTCAGATCCTCTGTGTGACACCTTCACACCGTCTTACTCCACCTAGCATTTCTAATGGATTCCTCCATAGCAGACAGAGCTAAAAGCTTTTTCTTGTTGTGTCTATAAAAGACCCCAAGAGTCTAGAGAGTTCAAGGGGAAAAGAAATAGCCAAAATGCCCATAGGGGCTTTAAGGCTTGAGTTATAAAGTCAGTAGATTAAAACAACTGAATCCGTATAAATCAACTAACAGGGCCTAAGGGGAAGCAGGGTAATGTTCTGAAAATATCTGGAATGGTGTAAAATACATGGAGTGAGAGGGATTACTTATGGGTCACAAAAAGAATAGCAAGTGATGAAATGAGATTAGGAAAGGGTACTTCCACTTGATAAAGCCTATTTATTTTGTGCAACAATCTTCCAGTAAAAGGAGCGCAGGTGGCTACTCTGACTCATTAATAGATGGGCTGAACAATACATTAATAAATGAACTGTAAATCCCTTCATTTCCTGAGTTAAAAGAAAAACTGGCAGGATCTCTTAGAGAAACAGGTATTTTACCTCTCCAATGCTCATGATTCTATCATACATGATCCCTTTCAATAATCAGAGCATTGGGCTTATTTCAGCAACATGACTCCCATTAATGTCAAAGGGAGACATAAGATTAAAAACCCCAGGCATCACTTTAAAAATGCAGGAATTAAAATGATGTAACATTTCTCCACCAGAAAAACTAATTCCTAAATTATGAGACCCTTTTTTTTTTTTTTTTTTTTTTTTTTTTTTTTTTTTTTTTTTTTTTTTTTTTGTTTTTTTTTTTTTTTTTTTGTTTGTCCAAGTAGACCTACACTTGCTTATCCTCAGCACACACAAATAAATTCTGAGGGCAGGTCACAATTAACCAAGAGCTGCTGATGGTGAAAAAAAGAAAATCAGGGACTATTAAGAAATTAAAGACATAATTTTTCCAAGGAGGGCACCATTCAAAGGCTAATCAGTACCAGGGTCCTACAGATTATCTAAGAAATTGGAAATTGCTGACTACTAAACACAGCTCTCAGAAACTCCAGAGGGAATCTCTACAGGACATCTGATAACTTCTTTTTTTTAATCTATCTTGAATGTGTTCTTAAATGGAAATTTATTGGTTATACCATTGTATATATGTTTGTGTTTGTATATGTTTATTTCAGTATGTGAACATACGTACATACTTTGTCTCCTTATGGATGCACACACATTTCTAATTGCCTGTTCTTTCCTTTTTCAGATTATGCTCTCTATACTCTATTTTACTTTTTCTGCATTGGCAAAGACTAACAAATGTCTTATTTGCTTACCTTTTTCTCATTACTTTATTCAGTGTTTATCTGGATACGTACATCCAGAAACATCAGCAAGCAACTTTTAAAGAGGTTTAAGAACTAGCAAATGTATTTGTTAAAGAATGAAGCATAAGATTGAATCAGAACATGAAGAAAATAATTATTTATGGCAAAAGATTAAAAAGGATGCTAAAATGTCTATGGTCCTACTATTATTCTAATGCCAGAAGTCACGATACCTGAAGTAAGAAAGAAAAAATAAAGAAATTCAGGCTGACAGCTAATGCAGAAGGAACATTTAAAGCACTGTGCAGTGCTCAGGTTGGGCTTCACATTAATATTGCCTGTTTGAAGTGTTGGCTCTCTCCTGTGATGACTGAGGGAAAAACAAGGTTCACCTGCCTTAGTGGTTTAGTCAGCTAGAAGTTTGAATACTCTCTGCATCAATACTTTGGTTCTTGCTGTAAGAACCTGTGAACACTAATGTGCTCAGAACTGATTCGTTTTGCACTTACAACATGCATGTTTATTCCTGGAGTAGTTAGTTCTCCGTGGTATGTGTAGAATCCCTGACATATGGTATGAATTTCACTGATGGTTATGCTATGGACACAGGTCCAAGAACTGTAACAGATTGAAGTCTAACTGCCAGGTAATACCATTTTACGTCAACTTCAACAAGATTTTCAACACATTTCCTGCAATGTCTTTGCGGCCAAACTGTGGAAATAAGGATGGATAAGGGGACGACAGGATGGGTGCACTATGGTGGAGTTTGTAACCTTCCCCTCCATCCTCTACTTGAAATTGCCTCATCCAAATGTGCTTGTCTGAGAATCATTGCACATGGCTGATGTTACTTAACATCGCTGGTCATGCTCTGCTTTTCTTATTTGAGTACTGTGGCACTGTACCCTTGTCTGTGAAGTCACTGCCTTGCTGTTGCACTCGACTCCTGGCTCTTGCTGCTCCTTGACGCTGGGTGGCAACCTGCCAGGAATATCATAGAATCATAGAATCACAGAATGACCAAGGTTGGAAGGTACCTCTAGATGTCATCTAGTCCAACTCCCTTGCACATGCAGGGCCACCTAGGGCATGTGGCACAGGACCGCATCCAAGCGGGTCTTGAAGATCTTCAGAGAAGGAGACTCCTCAACCTCTCTGGGCAGCCTGTTCCAATGCTCTGTCACCCTCACTGTCAAGAAGTTCTTCCTTAAGTTCCTGTGGAACTTTTTATGCTTCGGTTTGTGGCCATTTCAAACTCTGAGTGGCATCACTGGTTTGAGATCTAACTGGTGGCAGTTTAGTGCAACCTCTCAGGAGTTAGTACTAGATCCAATACTGTTTAACATCTTTATTGGCTGCCCAAGAGATTGGCTTTTAGCATCCGTACTGATGACATGAAATTCAGGGGAGCAGTGTATACATGCCAGTGTAGTAGAGTTATTTAGAGCAATGTAAACAAACTGAAAGAATGGCTGCTAGGAACTTCATAGTGCTGACCAAAATCTTTCTGATGTATTGGAATAACCCAGTTCAAACTGGGGACCCTATTCAGCTCATATAGGCTGGGCATTGACTGACAAAAAGGGAAATGAGTGTCTTGGCTGATGAGTTTAGCATGTCCTTTATGATGGCTGCCTACAGGGAGAACAGTCCTGGCAAATAGTGATCCTGAGGAACACCACTCGTAACTGACAGTCAGACTTGATCATTGATTGTAGGGAATCATGGGACAGGCTGTATTCAGCACTGTACAGGTGTACAGGGGGGTGCCTCTGACCCTCTTGTGACCCCAGGTGCCAGAGCATGCCCAGTCAGGCCAGTAGGCCTGACTGGGAACCTCATCACACCTGTGAGGAAGGTTCTGGCACCCGGGAGGTGGGGGTCAGAGCGATCTGCCCTGTCCCTAGGCCTGCCCAGCACCGGGGCTCCTCCAATCAGGGAGCCCCCGTAATTATCATGTCCCCAATCACATCACTCTCCCCCTCTAACCGAGGTTATTTAAGTTTGCATTATTGTTCAATAAAGTGGCTACCACTGATAACCCGTATTGGGTCGTTCTTTGGTAGTTCAGGCCCATTACCCGCCGACCAGTAGGGTGGCCAGCCAATCCACCTTTCCTGACCTGATCTGGACCTGGGATCTGGGATGGCGGTGAGTCATCCCTGCCGCTCCTCCCCGCTGTGACAGCCATGACGGATCCCGGGGTGGGTCACGCTCCCGTGACCGGCGCGGTACTATCACAACGCTCAAGAGGCCCGAACGGAGCCTGCGTGGGGAGGGGGACCCCCCGAGACGCGCGAGGGGACGAACACCCGTCGGTCCATCTGCTTACAATTGATTATGTTTAAGCTTGAATGTCCAGTTTAAATCCACCCTGTAATCTCCATATCCAGTCCCCATCTTCTATAATTTGCTATTGTAATGCTGTGTAAAATCATAATAAAAGCTATCCTAAATTCAAGGTGAATGAATTGTTTATTCAGCAATTCACAAACAACTGTGCGTTGTTCTCTCCTTCATCCACAGAACCCATCATTTTATCGTAGAAAACAATCAGGTTTCACAAGCATAATTCACCCTTAGTAAAACTGTGCTGGTTGTGCCCAAACAATGATGTGCCTGGGCATGGCTTTCAGGAACACATACTATAAAATTATTTAAAGAAAGTCACAGTACTGTTTAACAGTCTTGGCCAATGGAATGGTGGCATTGAATGTAACTTCAGCAAGTTCCTTGGGGCTTCCAGACTGAGGAGGGCAGTCAGTTCAACAAGGATAAGGCTGCCCTTCAGAGACATCTTATCAGGATCAAGAAATAGATTGACAGAAGGCTCATGAAATACGACAAAAACAAATAAAGGATTCTGCATTTGTAATGCCAGATGAAGACTCATGATTAGAAATACTGAATGTTACTTTAACATGACGGAAGTAAGATGCTGTATCATTTTTACATGAGAAAACAATTGCAAAAATAAGTCCTAAAATATGAATAGGGAAAAGATCTGTATAAAAGCATGAGAGAGTCCTGGTGGACAAAAAGGGTTTCTTTTGCCCCACTGTAAAATACAACCAGTAGTTATGTTGGTAGCATATATAAATAATGCTCTGAAGACATATATAAGATAAAGTTTATATGTAGTCTTGTGGGTTTTTTTATTAGTATGGTTAATATGTGTGGGAGGGGATGGTGTCCTCTCTAGAACATTAACATTTTTTTTTGAGGTCTAAACTAGATGGAGCAGATTTCAAGAGGATGGGGTGAACTATGTGCAAGGATTTATTATCAAGAGAGGATTATGTTTAGCAATTATTTTTGGAGTTACTCTCTTTTTCTTATAATAAGCTTTTTTTTCACCAGAATGATCAACTTTTCTGTTTAGTTCATAAATTGGGTATTCCTTTTCTTAATGTTATATCTTTCAATCTAAGACTGAAAATCAGAAGAATTCAGGGAAAACTGAGCAGTCATAAGAAAAGAAAAGCAAAACTATTAAAAATGTAAAATTTACTCAGCTTATACTCAGCCATCTACATGGTCTTATTTGTTAACCTCATATTAAAAAAAAAAAAAGAAATATTTATAAGCGATGGCTCTGTTAGAATATCAACTACT
This sequence comes from Crypturellus tataupa, assembly GCA_034781795.1. Classification (NCBI taxonomy): domain Eukaryota; kingdom Metazoa; phylum Chordata; class Aves; order Tinamiformes; family Tinamidae; genus Crypturellus; species Crypturellus tataupa. The sequence continues at coordinate 39,038 of JAWLRI010000421.1, forward strand.
GGGTACAAATGAAGGTACACAGTGAACTCCTCACTGAATATAAGTTACTATTTTAAGTGTGCTTAGTGACGACAAAAAGTGCTGCATTTATTCTCCAGAACAGTTTATCCACAGACTATAATGTTCCTTTCCGGCCTTCAGCTTGTGAAAAATAGTTGTGACTACCAACTTTGCTTCAGCAGTTTGTATCAGTGAGGGGTTGCTGAGCATCCTCAGTGCTCCTCTAGAGGAACTCACCTCTTCTGGCATGGACTGAAGTCCCCTGAAGTGTCTGTATCTGTGGAAAGGGGTTTCATTCATATTGATAGGTGGTAGATTTCAGTAAGTGACCTCAGGGTGATCATCTTTGCAAATTATAACCTTGAGCCTTATTTTCAAGTAGGATTTTTCAAACTGAAATTAGAGCAGGCTACCCCATGAGTGAATGTAATAGGAGACAAAATGTAACCATAAAAGAAATCTCCAGATTTTCAGTTCTGTAATACTTGTATAAGCGTGGTTTGCTCCACTAGATCCCACAAAAATTCTCATGATCGAAACCCCGTATAACTGAAGTCAGAGTTTTTCCTGCCGTTTGTTAAATTAACAGGAGTGATGGAAAATCCAAGTGCTGGTTGATGCTTTTCTCAGCAGTGACCCATTGACGCTGAAGCATATAGAGCATTAAACACAGAATAGATTTCCTAAATAGAAAGATTACACTCAGCACAGCTGAAACAATTTACTGTAGATCCAGAGGGCATGCATTCAAGCAAAAATGAAAGTAAAAAATAAAACCCAAACAAACAAAAAAAACTCCACATCCTAATGCCAACGCTATTAATGTGTGGAAACAATAAGTTAACTCACTGACTTTCTTCATTTGGAGGCGGTAAAGGTTTTTCCCAGAAGACAGAATTGAGAAGAATATATTCATTACTCTGTCGAGGTAAAAATCATTTGGTATAAAATATAGGTGGTATGGTTGATGAACATACAGAGTAGATTCTTAATCTTTTTTTTTTTTTTTTTTTTTTTTTTTTTTTTATACTCCTTACCAATATATACAATATATATATATTTTTGATCCCTTCCTTAAGGACATAAGGCCAATACAGATATATCATACAGTAACTTTGTTACCACAGCATGGTTTAGTAGTATTATACAGGGTTCGCAGAGATAACCTGGGATAAGTTTACATCCTCCTCTTTGGAATCAATTTGAATATCCTCTAAAATAACAGAATATTACAGCCCCATAACTTAATAATTAAGTAATAACTTAATGAAAGGGATTATATAGTATGAATAGTCATAACTCCATCTCTTTGGGATTTAAAGAGAGTCTCAGTCTTTCAGAAACACAGTAGTAATTCTGAAGTAACACTTTGGTATTAAAACATGTGGAAATAATAATAGAGACTTTAGAAATATACCCTAAGGTGTATCTCATGTCTACATTCAGTATGGGTATATAATGGATGAATTTACATGTTGAATTTCTATAAGGAATTTTATACTGGTATTCACAAAGATTGTTGTTTCATCCTAGAATAGTTGCAGAATTTTATGTACACATAGGGTGGTAACCAATTCTCACATTCAACCTAGTGAATTTCTTTATTTTTTTGTTATAAAAAAATCCCCATTTTTTCAATTTTGTGCAGCTGTTGTGGTGGATAGTCCCATCAAAGATACTTTCAGTAAGAGCTACAAAGGCTAATGAAAATAGAGAATAATTTCAGCAGAACCAAACACCATTCCTCAGTTTTAACAAGGGCTGGACCACAAAAAAGGAAAAACAAGCAAACAAGATGAAATCAGTAAATAAAAAGAATGCTGAACATTATGGCAGAAAGCATTTGGCTTACCAGATTATTACTTTTTTTTTTTTTTTTTAATATAATTTCATGTCTGTAAACAGTAATTGCACAAATGAAAACAGGTTGAATGAACAACACTGGGTGTTAAATAAAACAATCCTACTGAAGGGACAATGGTAGTTATGATAAACAGTTCCTTTTTATATCCAAAACTAAGAATACCAGATTAAGGTCAAGAGTCTGATCCTAATTTTCAGAACCATCAGAATCAGTATAAATTAGTGCAGATACTCCCTTCAGCTCTGTGAGCATAACTTCATAAAAGAAGAGGAGATGGTAAGACAAGTGCTTGAGACGAAGCTCTCAGGATAGCTGCCAAAGGGATTTGGAAAGAGTGCAAAATTCCATCGTTTTGGGATAGATTTTTTTTTTTTTTTCCCCCAAATTCATAAATTTTCACTTTATCTCCTGAAACAAAAATAAATTCAAAACATACAAACAAACAGAATAAGACCATGTTGATCAATGTTAACAGTTGGTAGGAGAGCAGAAAATAGCTCTCTTATCAGTAAGAATCTGAAACCCTGACATGGTGATAGTGTTAACATAGTTTCAGTAGTGTTTTCTATCAACACAAATAATGCATTTTCTTTTGATATCTGTCCATCCATCTCTATGTCTGCCTAGATATTTGTGTGAGATTAGCACTTCCTGTCTTTTTATTTATTTATAAAAATGGCTTTGCTGCTTGGACAGAGAAATAGACAGATATGCAGCTAAGTTTTCCTGCTCCATCACATGCATGGTTGAATCCAGAGTTACTCCATGGAGAAATCTTTATTTACAGGAAAAAAAGAAGCAAGAATTCCTAAATAAGGAACTTAAGATGTCGATTAAAACAAAATATGGCTTTTCTACCAAAATTCTACTTTTCTTTATGCTGTTGTTTTAAAAATGTCTTCTGTATTTTAAATTTGACATTAAAGGACCCATCTGATACTGAACTTGGTTTGAAAGACTGATAAATTACAGGCAGCAACAACAGTGCCTGAGATAGTTATACGAATCAGGTAGTGATAATAGTTTAAGGTTATTCTTCTACATTCTTAAAACCTCCTACCAAATATTATTATATTATCTACCAGTTTCATTAAGTGATGATATAGGATCTGACTAAAATCAAAGTCCTTCTGTTCTGTGTACTTTTAAGTGTATAGTTCAGATTTGTCTCTTTGAGTTTTAGAATGCCGAAGTCATTGGATCTATCTTAAACAGCCATTTGAGAATGAACTGAACTGCCCTAAGGAATAAGCAAAACTACTTATTTCTTCCCTTTGCTTATAAAAGGAGTCTAGGATGACTACTTCATACTGAGATGTCTAACTTAGATGTCTTAACCTAAGTGAGATGAATTCTTCCCATTCGTTTCAACTAACTTTATCAGTCTGAAAAATAGGCGTCTCATCTAAGCTAGTTGCCTGGACTCCCTTTCTAGTCAATGGAGAAAAATAAGTACCTCCTGAGGGAAATTCATTCCACATTACTTGGTTATCTTTCTTTGAAGGGAATAGACCCTCCTCCAGAAGTGTTTTTAGCCAGCAAAGGAGCCAAACTGACTGTTATATGTTATTCTAAATTTTAGATACTTGAAGTTGGATGGCATAGTTCAGAATCTTACCCAAAATACAGTGTCTTTTTTTCATAGATGTTAAAATTACATATAAAAAGTGAAGTAGAAGGAATTTTACTGTTAACTTCTTTAACAGGGAATGGATTTTGCTCAGATGGCTAGTTATAAGCCAGAGAGAGAAACATAAAGTATGAGTGAAAGAATAGTAAAAGTGAGAAAAGGAGAAAATATAAGAAATAACTTCTGCAAACCCTGTGAGAAATAAGTCCATTTACAACTATTTTATGCATGGTTAAATTGAGCTACAACTAAGTTTAGTTTCAAAAGCTAAGGGAGAGAGATCTGCAAATAGGGCCCAGAAATTTTTAAACTATTGCACACACATGAGCTTCTAGATAGAAAGAACTCCGTTGTGTGAGAGTTAAGGCTCATATGAATGAATATTAAAAAGTACTTGAATTTGAAAATATTCAGGGGAAAAAATGATCATATACCCTAAGAGTCCTGGCTGATGGAAATCAGCAAAGAGATGCTCCGAGTTCAGCTACCCACATATTTCTCACTACATTAACTCCAGTCCTTATTCCAGCATCCATGTAATTCTAAAATTCTGTTTCTGCAATCCTTTAAAAAAAATAAAAAGAATAATAACAAAATTGTTGTAGTCCTTTTGTAAAAAAAATCCATATAGGTGGAAATAGATTAAAATTTGTTTATTTTCCTTTTTAATCACTATGTTCCTTTTATTTGCCCTTCTCTGGATCAATCTAACCAGTTGCTTACTGACACCCAAACAAAATTGCTGCTCCAGTCTCATGATGAGAAAGTGTATGTTCGTTTGGAGTTAAAAATTTAACAAGATGGGTAAACATGGTACTGCTTTTGCTTCTGCTAGAGCATGAAAGAGGTGTACTGCAGTTTCTCCCACACATACGTATTAGCGAATCCTTTATTCTTTTTTATTTAAAATTCAAATGCATGCAGGTTTGAGAAGAAGATAGGATTTGAAGTCAGCAACACTCACCTCTGAGGAATTTTATATACTATAATATGAATGAAAAGTTAGTCTGATGAATGACAGTCACACATAGGAATCATACATCCAGTATCTGTACACGTGCATGTGAATACATGCACAGAATCCAAGCCACTGCTGGAAAAGAGGTATGATTCAATTACAGTTCATCTTCTCAGAATAAAAACCCTTGACATAGCTTTACTTTTTGTCTTTTACATTATCTCTATAGATCTGCTTAAATGAATGACATTATAACACTAAAGAATATCTGACATCCCTACCATTAAATTCTGGTAATCACTTCATAACTCTTTCTGTAAAATATAGCTGTGTCTCTAAAAATGGTGTTGGCTTAAAAATCTCTAATGTTTCCTGGACCCATTTTTCCATCTTTATTTTTTTATATACATTATAGGTTGTGTTTTCTTTTTTTGTTTCACAGGGTCTTGGAGATTTTAATCATCACTTTGTCGTTATGATCACAGAGCACTCTCTGTACTATAATGCTTCAGTCAATAGATAAAACTGATTTTTTTTTCTGTAATCACTTTACTCCAAGAACTGGAGCTTAAAAAGACAAACAAATAAAAACCTCTAATTATTGCAAGACTTGAAATAAAATACAGACAGCTGGAAATAGATTCTCAGCAAAGTCAATGCAATGTTTGCCTAGAGGAGAACGTAAGGTCAGCTCTGTAGACTTCTTGGAACTGATCTCCTGACAGCGTAAACAGAGCTCCACCAAAGTTAATTTACACCAAATGAAATCTTCTCCCTTCTTTATTTTGCTTTGTTTATCTTTGCATTGCAGCATTTCTGCCTCACGGCCCAGTGGTGAAAAACAGCAGGAATAACCTTACAGAGGCTTTTGTATATTTGTAGCTCAATGCCAAAAGCCTTTGGAGGTCTGAAAGAATAGCCCACTACTACAGGTCATTTGTACTTCTTTCTGTATCAGCAATAAATTCCAGCACACAATTCTCTGCTGTGCAAACAAATAATAATAAAATAGCGAAAGAGCAATTTTCATTTCTCTGCTGTGTAGGCAATATTCTTAAGACCAAGCCCGCACAGTTCAGAGGGGTTGGTAGCTGTCGCTATTCAACTGAAAGAGAATGAAAAAAACACAAAGACTAAGGCAAAGGTTTTCAAAAATCTTTCCAGTACTGACCACTGTTTGAATAATATAGGTAGATGAAGATGAATATTTCCATGCACTTCCATCCACTAGGGTTTTTCCCTTTGTACATTTAAAACAAATTGTAGGTAATTCTTTTTTTTCCTTTCTTGCTCATTTCTGAAGGAAACAAGCTTGTTTTACTTAATTATAAATACTGTAACTTTCCTCTTTCCCTTCCCCCCTTTTTTTTCTTTTTCTTTTTAATCCTTCCTCTGTTACACTTGGCACATTTTTTTAAGACAAAGGAGAAACACACCTTATATATCTGTATGAATATATTATATGGTTAGGCTAATTGAAATGTTAATAACCTAATCCAAGAATCATTGTGAGTCCAAATCCAATTATTAGGAAAAAAAAAAAAAAAAAAAAAAAGCAGTTGAAATAGTGTAATGGTTAAATACACTCTTTTGAGTTTCTACCCCTTTTCCTGCTGTGATGCTAGCCCTTCTCTTGTTCCTCTAGGTCCCAAGGTTGATTCTTTCTTTCTCCTAGCGGCAGTGAGGAATGTCATGACAAATTATTAGTAATTATTGAGAGCCTTTCAGCAGTAGGATGTTGTTAGTTTCTTCTCACTCTAGGATCTAACTAAGGTAATCTTTGTGTTTGCTAGCATATAAAACCTCTTTTTTGGTCTGCAGCTCCACATTATATCTGAATTTGCAAAATATTATAATTTTATATATGTTATATCTTTTCCTTTTCTTTTTTTTTTTTTTTTTTTTTAAATCTTTTTCTTAGTACCTAAACCACTTTTGTCTAGCTGTAAGTCTGTGTTTATTTAACCAACTTTTGGTGAGTTTATAGCTGGTGCCAGCAGGTGCTCCATCTATCAACCAGCACTTTATTCCTTTCCACTGCATCACACGTCTTCACTTCTCAAGACATCTCCTGTCAGATCAGATCTATATTTCTCCATTCTTTGTCATTGTGTTAGGGTCATAAATATTTCATTCTACATAAAACAGCTGCTTATTTCTGTTACTTGTGTAAAACTATTTTTGTGTTATACAAAGATAGAACAAATTTGCTGCAGCAATCTGATCAATTAGAAAAATTGTTGTTACAGTTAAGTAAAAAGAAAGAAAAAAGCTTTAGGCAGGGGAAAACCTTAAAAAGAGCAAGCCTGACTAACCTACCACCAGCTTCAACAATACAGCATTACAGGGATACAGAGTAACCATCATCCTACTTTCTGTTCCCCTTTTCTTCTTTCTTCCTACTTCTCCGTATTTCTTTTTCTTCCATTGAAATCTATCTCTTTAATAACCAGTGAGGAATACTAAACCAAAAAAACCTAAAAAAATTAGGAAACTCTTCCATTAATGTTTCCAGGAAAAACAGGTTATGAATTCTATTGGTCAGTGCCAGGGACATTTTCTCTCCATAGGAAAAGGTATTTATGAAGCACTACATATGTCCAGGTATCATGAAATGCATGCTGTGAAAGCATTTTTTAACTGTATACTGCACACATTGCTCTGATCAATTCACATTTGCCTGTTGCCTTTTGTGCTGTCACAGGTCACCACTGAGACAACACTGGACTTGGCTCCATCCTCTTTACATCCTCCAGTCAGGTATTTACAAATGTGAGTAAGATCGTCCTGAGACTTCTCTTGTCCATGTTAGCTAGTCCGTGTTTTCTCTTTCACATCATAGAAAGATGTTTTAGTCCCTTAGTCCCTAGGTCATCTTTGTTGCCTTACACTAGGTTTACTCCAGTATGTCCATGTCTGTCTTTGGTGTGCTCAGCACTACATACAGCAGCTCAGGTGCAGCCTCACCAGCACACAGAGTAAGGGGAAGGATCACCTCCCTCCTCCTCATGATGTTCTGCTTTCTTAACACAGGGACATTGTCAATCTTGTTCAAGCATGTTTTCTTCTGCTTTGACCCCAAAGCAGATGCAAACCTTTACAGTCGTGCTAAGTTTACCTTCAAAATGGGACTTTCACACAAGAGTTTGTAGCTGGTATTTCATGATAGTTTTTTTAACATTGAGATAACTGCTCATTTGGTCTCATCTCCCTGGGTAGATTCTAGTCTGACTGTTATCATTAGACCTTTTTTTTCCCCCCCAGATCAGATGTATCAACTGCATCTTCTGTATAATGCTGTTTAGCTTTTTAAATTACTCTGAGTTTGTTTTAAGGGGTGGAAGGTACAGTTTGCACCATCAAAAAGATATCTTTTTCTTCCAGTTGTAATAGAAAGTAAGTTAAGAACTACTGCTTCTTCCTATAAACATTCCTAACTTCTTCCTAACATTCCCAACTACATTTTCAGACTGCAATAGCAGTGTCACTATAACTGCTACTATTACTACATCCTCCCACATTGTTTCAGCTCAATATTCTTCTTCTTACCCTCATTTAAATTCTTACGTTACATTTTTGCATGCTGTTAAACATTTCCTTCAAGTCTCCTCTGACATTACAGGCTATAGTGGCCCCTATTTATTTAGTGCTTATATAGGCTTGATAAAGATTTTTTTTTTTTTTTTTTTTTTTAAGTCTAAGGAAGAGGGCAAATTATAAACAGTTGTAAATATGTGTGAAAGAAGAAAGAATAGCAAAAAAAAAAAAGTGGAAATTTGGAACTTGTATTCTGTAACAAATGATTGTTTGATGTATCCTTTCATCATCAGAGTGAAAATCACTAAATGTTGCTACTATCAAATCTAGAGTAAAAAGTGATATACAGAAATGAATTTGTTTCATTTCAAGAAGACTAAAGACAATTGTTTGGTTGTTTGAATGAGTTCTACTTTTTCCATATTTTCAATGCACCAAAAATAGATTACTGTAATATATGCATAACAAGTGAAAATCTATGGTAGTATAAAAATATGTTTGGATACTATTTTGTCTTTTTTAGCTAAATTATACATGTCAGTAAAGGTTTTGGTTTTTATCAGATGAATTATTTCTAGTGGAAAAAGATTTTCCTAAACAAAATAGAAAGATTAGTTGAAAAAGATTATTTATTAAAGCACTTTGAGATTCTTCAGACTCGAAGGAAATGTGAGCTAACGCCTTTTTGCTTCCTGCTCCTGTTCGTATTGGCTGGAAATTTGTTCTATCCTATCAAATATCTCCAAAAGTTTTTGCTGTCTGCTCAGACTGCCTTTCAAATGAACACGCACAGCTTTCTCCAGCCTGGCCTTTATCAGCGCCATCATTAGACATTCAAAAAATAGATAAGATGAGCACAGTAAGGTCATATAGATTGACCCAAGTGTCATTTATGGTCCTTTTGACATAATCTGTGATCTTCTTTAGTCGAGATTGCTTTGTATTCTTGTTCCTTCCTGCATTTGGAAATGATGGGCTATGGTAATTCTTCCTACCACATCTTGTATACAATTGGCCCTAAGTTCCTTTGTAGAAACCCATCAGAAAGACATGACATTCTTTGCAATTACATATCCTCAACCATCATCTAAGATTTATCATGCCCTGCTATCGAGTTTCTTGCTGCCATCAAATGGGGAACAGGTGGGAAAAGAGATTTCATTATGGTTAGTTTATCTCTGCAGACAGGAGGCTTTTGAGAAGAGAGGAGAAAGTGTGATCCATCTCAGTAGTGACCTGATAAAACCCTTGTCATCTGCAGTTTTCCCTTTGGAATTTTTTCTTATTTGGGAGTATTTCATCTAAATCATCACTCTTTGGGCAGTCCTGTGTGAATCATAATCTGTTCTGATATCACTATCAGTGGGAATGGTGCTGTCAACATTTATGTCAATGCTGAGGTTGTAATTTCTTGACAATAATGTTCTTCTCTTGATATAACACTCTGTTCTACTTGGCGGGGGCTCCTGCCCAGTACTTTCTCACTAAAAGAATACTGTCCTACACATGCATGTGTGTGGTTGAGAAGCCATAGGCTTGTCCATAACACATTTATTTGATAAAGCTTTTCTGTGGCTCTGAGAATTCACTCGTACTGAAGGTGGCTTAAGGAGGGGAGAGACACAGGATTGCTCAGTCATCACATTTTCATTCCGAATTTATACACTACTACATAATCAATGTTAGTTCATGGAGGTTTTTAGAATAAGCATTGTGCCTGTATCATAAGCAACATATAATAGGTGTACACCTTACAACAAAATAAAAAGCTTCCATAACAAAAAATCTCTACCTCTGAAGTTATAACATGTCACAGAGACAAGAAAGATCAAATAAATAGTTAATAGATTATTTTAAAATCCTGAAGATTGTTTTTCCCTTTTAGTATAAGAGTAAGACATAAATACATGTATACTTGCCAATACCATGTAAGGTTTTAATAGAAATAAACTATGAATCCCAGATAGAAAACTCAAAGTTGAACAAATGCAGAAAGGGACTACCTGCAAGATCAAGGGTATGGAGAAGCTTTTTCAGCAAACTGGAAAGCTCAGCCTGTTGAAACTTTCAAAATGAAAGGGATGTCAGAGAATTTGATTGCTGTCTAAAACAACATCAGGGAAGTAGTAAGGGGAACAGCAGAGAGGGAAGAGGCCTATTTAAGCTAACGGGCAATGTTTGCACATGAGCAAATGGGCATAAAGTGCTGGAAATAGTTTTCAGATAGAAATTGGAAGAGTTTTCTTTCCCATTAGAGAAATGATGTTCTGTACAAGCCCATAACCAGAGACTTGGGAGCAAAAAATACTAATTTATTTTAATATGGAAAGTCATGAAGTTAATTCTACATGCTGTTCACCATAGCAGATGACTTTATAACCTCAAATGTTTCCTCCCACTTTTCTCATTCTCTGGAAAGGAGAGGAATATTCATTATATTCACTAGACTACTGTCTATTCATCTGTGTTTGGAAAATCACATTTATAGTAGTAAGTACATTGAATATAAAGCTAAGTCACAGAACACTTCCTCAAAAAAATTAGTACTCCTGTGGGTCATATGGACTTCTGGCCAACTACAAGACCAGACCATTTGATATCCTCTACCAGTTTATATCCAGTGTTTTGTTGATTTATTTTGGTTTTGGAGTTTATTTATTGAAAATTAGGTAAAATCAGAGAGCAAACTCAGAGGGAAAGGGCATTATTTCCCTTATAACATAGTGAGGAAAAAATGTTGTTCACTGTTCAATGGATCTTTAGTATAAGGTCTATTTGAAAAAAATATATATAAAAGATGAAAAAATAATAGCTGAAAGTCAATCTTCTTGATTTTCTCTGAACTTATTCTTTCTGCAGCTGAGTTGCAGCCTTCTAATAGCTGTACCAGCATCTAAAAAGACAGCTGGTAAACTGCTCTGTTAAGTCATTAGACTGCCTTCATATCCCAGAATCTTTGTATAACTTCATATTACTTTAATAGTCTTTGTATTACTTTAATAATTTTTCAGGGTCAAGCTGGAGTCCTTAGTTGACAACCAGAATAATTAGTTTGAGAGATATATATTAAATGCAGAAAGTTTTGGTAGTCCTCCATTTTAATCTGTCAGTCTTTAGCTGACTATTAAATTCCTGTTTCTCTCTGTTCAGAGATTTTGCAGCTTGGTTTCATGGTCCTAGAATCATGTTTACCTTCCCTTAATCATGTATTTATTTTAATAGGAGATTGCTGTCATCTACTATAGTAAAATACAGTGAAGTCCCTCTTATCTGTGGGTCAGTAACTCTTGAAATGCTTCTGAAGCTAGAACAATTGTCAGGCCAAAATTGTGGCAGAACTTGACAAATGGCTTGATAGATCATGTTGCATATAGGTTATTCAAAAGAACAATTCCTAATGAGCAGTTTACAAATTTCATGGTGTTAAGTGGTTTGGGATAGTTTCAGATTCTAATTTAATTCAGTGTGTTTTATATTATTTTATCTTACTGCTGCTAATTTCACCTGAATGCAGAGATCACCTGTCTTTGTTGCATCATCAATTTATTCCTTAGTGGTTTTGCCAGATTTATGGAGCTCTCTGCTTCAACAGCTTCATGAGCTGTACATGCAAATATTTTTCTAACTTTAGTTTCCCTCATAAATGCCCCTTTTCTTTGAAAAGTTGCTCTTATATTCTCTTAAGAATACTACATATGCTTTATGATGACTGTTCTCCTTTCTTTCCTATCTTTATAGTATGGTGCCCTACAGAATTCAATTCTTTAGCTTGCTTTGTCCTGTAATTCAGAGGTAGTACACTACTTTGTCAATGAATGTTAGATTTTTTTTTTATGGTAAATTTATGGTATCTGGGAAGAAAATGCAAAAGTATTGTAGAAGTGCCACTGAATATGACCTCACACCTGACATTAGATTACTCGTACATAAGGAATCTCTGTGAAACTCATGGTTCTGGGAAGAGCTTACATAAGCTTTTATACCTCTTAAACATCACAAAATCTGCAAAGCAACTGAGCATCCAAAACCACAGATTGCATTTGACAACTCGACAGTTAAAAGTGCAGTCAATTCCTGTTCTCAGAGGTTAATCATTGACTTATGAGCATATCACTTGCCTCTTCAATTTCTTGGGAAACTTGCTAAATTTTCTGGTGTTTTGGCATCCTGCTTAGGACAGTACATAGAGTATGATATTCAGATTATCCAAGTTTCCACTAAAAGGAGGGTTGTGCTGTCATTTGTTGTGTGTAGTTTTATGAAGAAAAGAAAATGGAGTTTGAAATCAACTTTAACTTTGTTTCACCTTTTTGTTTCACCTTTTTTCAACAGACATAATTTGTGGAAGGTGAAAAATATATTCTAGAACAGCTGCAAATCTTAAAAATTCTAAGAAAAAAAAAGATTTCTTAGAACTTTATGATTTTTTTCAGTTTAGTAGAAGTAGTTCTGCCACTTCTGTCTACTGTGAAACTGCATATATAGTGGCCATTTATTCTTCTTGCCCTTAATATTGCTTTCTGTGGCATATTTCCTGGAAATCAGCTTTTCAGTCAATCTATCTCTACTTTAAAATAGAAATTGTTCACCTGTTTGGATGGAATTGCCTGGGTCACTGCAGTAGATGTACGCAGCTCAAATGAACCTATCCTATATATCCTGTTAGCGGCTGCTTGCCCTAGAGCAAGCAGAGCATTCAGCCCATTCAGCAGAGGACACATAAAAAGGTGTCTTCTGAAGGAGCCTGTGGGCACTTCCTCAGAAGGGCCACAAGACTTACCCAGACTTTCATGCTGGAAATGGAGAAGTGCCTTTTGTCCTACAGTGTGATAAGAAGCCAACGACTCATATGACACTGCTGAGAGAGGGAAGCTATATATGAGAGGAGAAAGAAGCTGAAGGATTGATTTTTTTTTATTATTATTATTAAATGGGATTCCCCATAAGGGCATACATCAATATTGGAAGGCACAGTCTACGTCTTCTTTCATGCTCCATGGTCTCAAGAATCAGCTGGTCGTAGTCTGGCATGTGATGATCATAGACCTTCAGAATGGCCGTGATGTTGTGCTGAAGATGAATGAAAGGCACATCTCTCCAGGAGGAAAGAGTGAAACAGGAGGCAATTAAATGTCTCATTTCTCTGTAGATGAGACTTGTCATATCTACCTTTTGATGTACAATTCAGTGGTCGCTCATTGGAATTAGATCTGTTTCTTTCTGTGCCCTCCTCTAAATGGTTAAATTATAATGAAGAAACAATATAATTTTTAATGAAGTAATCACAAACACCTTCTGAGTTACTTGTGGATACCAAGAGTTTTAAGCTATGTATGATAAATATTTATTTCTTCTTCAGTTCAAGTTAAAAATAACAACAACAACAAGTTAGTGTTACAGCCTTATTTGGCTGGTGAACGTAATATTCATCAAATTCTGACAGCAAATATTGTAGAATTTTTACTAGGGTTAAGGGTGTACTTAATTTCCAAAGTTTTCTCCTTCTGAGCAAGGTCACATGGCCTGTGCTGTACATAGTCTCAAATCTCATTTCCATGTTCGTATATAATTTTTATTGAGATAAAATAGTGGAGTTAAAGATCCTCGGGGAAATGAAGAAGGAAAGTAGCAGAATAACGAATGACTCTTGACTTAAGGAGAGCAGGTTTTGTGGGGGTTTTTTCAGGGTACAGTTGTGGGATTTCATGCCCTGAAGGGCAAAGGGGCCTAGGATAGCTGTTTGATTTTTTCAAGGACAAAATTAGAGTGCAAGAAAACCTGCTTCAATCTGCAGGACATGAAGTAACTCTGGCAAGAGCACAGCTTGGTTTACTGAGTTCAAGAGCAAAAAAAGTCAGGGTGTAGAAGGTGAAAGCCACAATAGGTTACTCGGGAGGAGAATTGAAATGTTGCTCAGAGTTGCAGTGATGAAATTAGGGCAGTTGAAATTCATCTGGAATTGAAATTGGTGAGATACACTAGAGCAGCAAAAGACCAAGAAAAAATACTGTCCACCACTTATTGAGGCCAGAGACCTAGTGGCAAGGGCCTGGAAGAAGGTGAAGCACTCAGTACTTTGCTTTGCTTTAGTCTTTAATGTTATGGTCTGCTTTCTAAACTAGATCCCTATGCTTACCAGCAGTATCTTTATTAGCGTAGTAGTCCATACTGCAAAGAAGGATCAAGTTAGGGAATACTTAGGAAAATTTGACATCTACAAATCCATAGATGGAACACACCTGCAGGTGCTGAAGGATCTGGACAACATCATTATAAGGTCATTCTCTACCATTTTACAAGGTCATGGTGATGGGGACAGGTTCCTGAAAACTGAAAAAGAAAGGCAAAGAACAAACCTACTTTCAGGAAAGGCAAGAACTAGGATGGATTTAGGAAACTACAGGCTGCTAAGTCTTATCTCACTGTCTAGAGTAGTCAGATTTTGGAAAAAGTTGTTTGGAAAAGCCGTGGAATCACCAGCCTTGAAGACGTTCAAAACTACAGCACAAGGCCTTGGAAAACAGATATAACTTCAAAATTGGGCCTTTTTGGAGTAAGATTTTGGAGTAGGTGGTCTCTCAATGTCAACTTTTCAACTTAGACTGTGCAATGATTACACAGTTACGACTATCATTCCTCTTGTGCTCTCTTTGATCTCTATTTCTGATCAGTGTTGTATGTTAATTGTGTTCTCCCACCCTTGCTCTGGATCTTAGCAGAATGAACTCTAGTCTGTGGAGTTTTGGTGGATTTTTATTGTTTTTGTTTTGTTTTTGTTTGTTTATTAGTTTTTTGTTTTGTTTTGGTGGAAGGAGACCACTGTTGTAAAATTGAAACTGCTTTTCTATTAGAAATATTGATCAATAGCACTGAGCACTAAGACTTGCTCCCTGACATCCCCAAATGTGCTTATTGAACACATGCTCTTCTCCCTTGCTCCCGCTACCTGACAGTTTCCATGATATGCAAAGGCGTACAGTTGGGACTTCTGGTCAGGAGGTATTTTAAGTTCGTCTCCTACCTGCAAATCTGCAGAGTAACCTACAGGCACAGACAAAAGTCCTCACAGTGAGAGGAAAACAGAGAAAAAGATAGCTATTTGATTTATTGAAGCTGATATGAGATACTTTTGTATAGGTAGAAAAATGATGTATTCTGGAATTTAGGCTGGTTTCTCGTCAACTAGTCTCCATGGAATTTTAAGTTCCTAGAATGTCAAAAATTGCCAATGAGATTACTGTCATAAGCATCTAGAGAGAAAGTCCATTGTAAAGGAATATTCATGAAGCTTATATTCCAAATATGTAATTGGGAGAAATGTCAGAGTGATTTTTAGAGTTACAGTCACTAATTAGAGAACATACAAACTACCATGTGATTTATGTGTTCCATCAAAACCAAACTAGGATTTCTGGTGTTTGATACTCATAATGAATTTTGTGTTCTATATACGGATCAAACTTCAATTGCAGAAGTCACTCTGTGAATCATAAGAATGGAACAAACAGATGCAATAAAATTGTGGTTGTCTTGCTGAGAAACAATTAGAAAAAAAGATAAAGGTACTGGATCAATTATTCACTGCAAATTACACAGTCTGCTACCATGATCATTATAACCCTTTCACATCCTGCCACTCTGCACTCTATTATGTCTGCTTACCCCTCTGGAGCCTGCCCTTTTACCTTCCAGACACTCCCTGCTTTTCTAGCTGTCAAACAGTGTGTTTCATTCCCTGTTTAAAGGATTTCTTCTTTCTCCTTTGTGTGCTGCCTGTATCCTGCCATCCCTATCTCTTCTCCTTGCACTTCCATCACAGTAATGGCTTTCAAGACTGAAATGGTGGGGGAAATGCTTGTGTAAAGACCATCTGGTTTCTATTCACAGGGACACTATTGAGAACCAAACTGGTTTCTTAAAGCTCCTACTGAAGTGTAGAAAAATGTTCTTTTTTCCCTCCTTCTATTAAATGTAGAACTTTTTAAATATTTTTTCCGAAGTCTTCAGACTGATTCTTAAAACCTCTGCTGACAAGCAGGAGCTCTGTATGGCTTCCATAATGAATAGCACTAAATAAGTTTTAACAGATCCTGCCTTTATCAGCAGGGCTCAGCACAAGAAAGGATAATGTACAGTGATTTTGGTATTGACGACACACAGGTATTGACTTATGGGTTACTTGTTCATTTGTGGGAGCTTATTAATTTATGGGGATACTTGTCCAATTTGCCATTTAACCTTCTAGAGTGCCTCTACTGTTCTACCATGAAAGAACACAGACATCAGCCCTTCTCTTGCTGCTTGGAGGTGAGGTAGTGTCATTCTTTGAACTTTGAGTTTTAAACAACAAATTGAAGTGACTTGGCCAAAGTGTGACAGAAAAATTAAAAGATAATAATAAAAAAAACCTCTTGCAACCCATATCAGCTCCTTAAATGCTACATTCCCATCCTTGAAAAGCACAGAAGCACTGCTGCAGTAGGTAATGATACTTTTGAATTAGAAGGAACTTTATATTTTTTCTTTATCTGATGTTTATAGGCTCATTACATCTGGAACTGGTTCTGCATCCTGTGGCTTCAAAAAAAAAAAAAAAAAAAAAAAAAGGCAGTTCTTTATTTCTACTCTGTGCTATAGTATGAAAATAAGCAAGTGTATCATGAGTTTCATACCCTAATATTGCTACCTTAAAGTAGCAGAAGTACTAGGATTTGGGTGTGGAGGAGAGTGAAAGAGGTATTTGAATTAAAGAAATATTGTGTTACGTAAAATTAGGCAAATTCAGTAGAAAATTTGAAAGAAAAAGGAACCATCTACCCTGCAGAAGCTGATTATTCAAAGTATGTCTGTAAGAATGTCTAACTTACGCATGAAAATAGTTTTATTGAACTTGGTGAACATGAATTCTTTGTTCAACTTTTGGGATAATTGAAAGGTCTCTTATGATTCCTAATTTCCTTGTATAGAAGAATTTCAGGGGGCAACAGTATTTGCAGATAACTCAGTTTATTTTGAGGAACACTTCCCCAGTTTTTCCCTTCTAGTTAAGCTACTTGAGTACTAAGTCACTTAGATGAGATTTTATAAAAACTTCTGCTGAAAGAAGTTGCCTCATTTTGAGGTGAACTGATGCACATCTGAAAACTTGACTTTATTTTACAGCATTCTCTGCCTTTGAGCAATGTGATGAATCTGTAAAGAATTCGTCCTAATACTTTTCCAGAAAGAAGGTTAGGATAAACCCATCTGAACTACCCCAGAAATTCCTTTTGGAACTGTTATCCCATGTTGTCAAAGGGACAAGGAATAAACAAATCTGTAGACATCTCTAGAGTGCAAGTTACAGACATACTTGCAATAAAACATTCCTGGCAAGCTGTATAAAGCAAATCCAACCCCATAATAACAGCTTTACAGAGGAAACTATTTTGTAGGGCTCACGAAGATAAATCTTAAGACTTAGAGTAAACATTTCCCATCTTCATTAATACCTTTTTTTAAAAAAATATATAGATGCTAACATCTCATTTGCAAAATCCTCTCCTTACAGCCTTGATATATTTCTTGAGGGAATATTACCAAGGCACGTGTAAATCAGGACTTTATGAGGCTACTCTAGGCCATTTACATTTTGGAAAAAAGTACCACAGAGGGTTAAATGATTCTGTTGCTGGTCACATAATGTGAAATGCAAAGGGCTTTCTTCATTCTGTATGTACCACTCAAGACCTGTGTTGACTGTTTAAAGGGATCTTCAAGGAGATGAATTTAGCCTCTGTGTCTAGGGGTAAATACGTCAGTGACAGCGGGACAACTGAATGTTTTCATCTCTTCTCTAATCATCAGGGCACAGCCACCCGTTTGCACAGACAGGAGAACCTGCATCACTTCCTTATCAATGTTCCAATCACGAGTCTTAAATCTGCTGGAATGACAGCTCAAGGCTGACGTAGAAAACAGTAGTGAAAAAAACAACAGATGGAGGAATGAAATTCTGTTATTTTTATATATTTATATATATATTTGCATATACTTATAACATTTAATAAATTTTTATTAAAAAAAAAATGTTTTTTTGTCAGCCAAGCATCAAAAACTATTGCTGTGAATCAGAGTTTTACATGAGCTCTATGAGCTCTAATTAGAGATGTCTATTCTTTAAAAAAATAGATATAAAGTGTTGGAAGGAAGAAAGTGTCTGGACACGTACAGTATCTCAGTTGTCTGGTGATTGCGACAGGTGCATTTGTCAGGCCCCGGGGAGCAACTCTGTTAGATTCACTTTATTAATTGAGCAGATTATATGACTTAGGAGATCCATTCCTTTCCCTACCCTGCTCCTCGCCTTTTTAAAAAAAAAAAAAAAAGAAGAGAAAAAAAAAATATTTTGTGGCTAAGGCAAGGAAGGGGGAGATAAACTTCTTTTTGGCTTTATTAAGCTATAATTAAGTTTGAAGGGAGTTAAAGATCCTACAGAAATGCAAAGGGCTAATAACACTGACAAGGTCAATTATCTCCTGATAAGTCCCACACGGGCGAGTATTAATAATATGAGTAATATTAATTGAATGTGAGTTTGAGCTGTAATTCTTATTTTAAAGTTTTCTTCTACATGACTCACAAAGGGTGACAGATGAAAGCTGGAGAATGGTTAAGTAGGTCTCCATCAAGCTCTATAGGGTTCCACGCAATTGTAAATGAGGGTTCTTACAATATTTCCTTGTTATTGGCTAGGATGAAGAATAAAGAAAGCAGGAGAGGGTGGCTAGGCAAACTCTGAGAACTTAGGATGTTGGATGCCTTCTTTGTTAAACTAATTTCTGCACGTTCCAGTTACTAGATGAGGAAGTTTACCAAAAGTCAGTGAAAGAGTAGCAGAAGAACATGTTCAAACATCCCAAGGTTTGGCCAAGGTTCGGCTTGTGATGTTCTAAAGAATGACTAAAATCACTTAGTCAAAATTCCTACCTGGTACAGTCATTTGGACCTCCCAGGGAAAATGCAGGTTCAACAGGTAATGATGTTGCTATAGATTTTGTTTTGTTTATTTTAGTACTTCCGTATGTGAAACCTTCCAGTAGTGGATACGCTGAATCCCTTCTGTTTTAACAGAGTGATTGAAATGCTGTTTCAAATTTTCTAGCCTGAGATGGTCTGAAATCATAGATTTACTCAGTTTTGATTCACTGGGATGAGTCAAAGTCCAATTTCACTTGAGCTGCATTATAAAATAAACAGGAGAACTCCAGTGAAACACAGCATGATGTCCAGTACAACTCAGCCATCATGATCCAGACCTGCCTATGGCAGCTTAGTCAAAATTACTTGTAGTTTTATTAGATTCGTTTTTCTTGTGACCTCTTTAACATTTTTTTAACAGTTTCTTATATGGAACAGTTTGCCTATCCAACAGGAGTGAGTCCTTTTCCTTTTTGATCTACCTGTAAAACTTCTCAGAATAAAACATAAATATTGGACTGAATTCTCCAATAATTCAACTCTTTATATGGCCATTGAAATCTGTCATATCTATAAAATAATTATTGAAAAAAAAAAAAAAAAAAAAAAAAAAAACTACTTCACAGATATAGGAAATACCGTAAGAAGAGAGGCACCTAAAAATTAGAGGGATCTCACTGGAAACTCCAGCTCAGGACTGGTGCAGACAGATGCAGGGACTCTTACTAGCAGTTTTATTTAGCTCATATACCCTTCCAACTATTAATTACAACTATTCCAACTATGTCCTTCCAACTACTAATTACAATTACATGTATTCCAAATTCCATAAGATTTTTTTTTTTCTTCAGGACATTGCTAAGATACTATCGTACTTAATTTTAGTTGAATTTATCTTATTCAGCTCAAATATCCATTTATATACTTTTTTATACTATGATTTCTGTGCCACATTTCCACACTCTTAAGAAATTAATACTGCTGATTCCTTTACCTTTTTTTAACCCATTTCAGTTATGTTTTTACAGTACACAAACTGCTAAGTAATCTCACTTTGGGACTTTTCTTGAAAAAGCCCATGCTTTCCAAATCACCTAGCTCTGTCTTTTATTCTAGGTGGAATCAAAGGGCTTGAATGTGCTTAACCAGGCAAAAGCCAATATATTTAGCTTTTGCTCTAGAGAGACTAGAGTAAATAATATAGATAGTTAGATTGTCCAATGCCACAAGCATGCATTTTTCATGGAATATGTGTGATCTAAGTACACAAGACATTGTGGATGTACAAAAAAGGACAGTAATCCCAAGTCTCCAAAAGATGCCAGAAAAAAA
>JAWLRI010000421.1:101653-124460 GCA_034781795.1 Crypturellus tataupa
GGGGGTTGGACTAGATGACCTCTAAAGGTCCCTTCCAACCTTAGGCATTCTATGATTCTATGATTCTATGATTCTATTAAAAGAAAAGGAGAAAACCTTTCACCTTTTTCGGAAGGTCTTGATGAACAATTTTCAATTGCATATCAAAGTCCATATATAGGAAAGCTTTACTATGGTTAAGAAAGTGTACTTTGATTTTTAAGCATACACATCTTCTGTTGTACATAACAATAATAATAGGGATGAATAACACCTCCAGTAAGGTTTCCAGTGCAATTTATGGTGATAAGACTTGCAGTCTGAAGCTGATGGATGAATTTTGTACTCGTGTCTTGGATAATGAAAGCATCATGTTGTGCTTTTTGCTGCTTTATTAGTACAAAAAATCCTAAGGGCTGAAGAAATCTCTGTGAACAGGAGAAAGGAGAAAAATTCATTTAGAGTTTTTTAGACTGTCGGGGCTACTCTTACGTAGAGCATAGGTTTTTTATATGGCATTTCTATATTTGTTCAAAGAAGATGCTTTAAACAGAAGAAGAACCTCTTCAGGATCCCTGCACAATTTCCTAGGACTGCTGCTTCATAGGTTGTTGGGAGAAGAGCCTCACTAGGTTACAAATTAAACAAAGCAGAAGCAAGGACAAAGGAAAGTCAGACCATTCCCATACAACCACGTTTCCTGCGCTGGAGGGAGAATTCATACTTCAAAGGGCAAACAGCATATCTGCAGGCAAGAGGATCTGCAGAAGAAACAGCTTTCAAGCTCACTGGAGCTCCTTGAGAGACATCTCTGCTTCCCTTGGCCTCATTGTCTTTGTGGCCTGACTTTCTGCTCTAGCTCTTTATATTGCTTTCCACCAAGAGAAGACTTGTGTCTCTGTCTGAAGCCTTGTATAAGGTCCCAATTCCTGAGGCTATGAAAACATGAATATGCATATCCTCTATCAGATCAGAGCGTAGCCTAAGGGTGGACACAGGGAGGTGGAAGACAATTCTCAGCTTCAGCTTTGCATGTAACCTGAGCTAAGCATTGGGAGACAGATCCAAAATAACATGCTTGCACCCAATATCCAACTAATATGACTTAGGCTTTTAGAAGTATGTCCTTCCATATAGAAAAGAACATACTGAACTGTCCAGACACTATTGCTCCAATCAGCAAGCCAGCTGCACTAATATAATGCTAGGCTTAACCAGTAAATCTTACTGAAAAGAATACAGATGAACTGTATGTAGCATTTAACAAGCATGCTGAAAGAACCTTTGTAAGGCATGTTAGCTCCAAGTTCCACAGTGCAAGTACAATCTGTTTTGGAGCCAAGGAGGCTGTTAGTAAAAAGTCTTTTGTCGACATAATTTGTGAAGACACTTCATGTTTTGCTAATGTATGGTGTGTCCTGCCATCTAAGCTGCACTAGCTATTGAAACAGCAGGGGCTCAAGAGAAGATCTTGTGAATGTATACCAAAACAGAAAAGTGTAAATGAAGACAAGGCTAGAGTTATCAGTAGATCCCAGAGCCAGAGTAAGAGGCAATGGGCACAAAGGCAGGACATTCTGTCCAAACATTTTTGTATTTGAGGGTAGTTGAACACTAGAACAGGGTGTCCAGACAGGTTGGGGAATCTCCATCTTTGAAGATGCTCCAAACCAACGAGACATAGTCCTGAGCAACCAACTTTAGGTGACCCATGAGGACCAGATGATTTCCAAAGGATCCTCAGTAAGTCTGTGATCCTGTCATTCTATCCAGGACTCACAAAATTGATCTCTGTAACTAAATACTGTGAGGATATCTGTCTAACAGGTCAGATGCTTGCCTAAAAGAGTGAGTGCCTAACAAAAGGATTGGCAGAGCTTTCATTCTGGAATCATTCAAGTGAAGTTAGTCACTCAAAGAACAAGAGAGGGAGTTTCTCCCACTGCATGCGGGGATCACAGAATCCCAGAATGGTTGACGTTGGAAGGGCCTCTAGAGATCATCTAGTCCAACCCCCTGCTCCAGCAGGGACACTCAGAGCACAGGGGGCACAGGGTCCATCCAGGTGGTTGCAGATCTCCAGAGCAGGAACCTCCACAGCCTCTCTGGGCAGCCTGTGCCAGGGCTCGGGCACCCTCACAGCGAGGAAGCTCTTCCTCACATGGAGGTGGAACTTCCTTTGTTTCAGCTAACACTCGTTACCCCTTTTGCTCTCACCAGGCAGCACGGAGAAGATCCTGGCCCCATCCTTTCTACAATCACCCCTCAGGTACTTGAAGAAAGGATCTTCATATGCTACCCAGTTCCCTAAGAAAAAAGGCATGAGGGAACCTGACGGTTGCTGAACTCCCTAGGTCTTAACAGAAGGGATTTGGACATACAACAGGTAAAGAATTAGACATGCAGTGAATGCTGTGAATTTCCCTTTCATACCCACTGTGCAAGCAGCATTGACTTTTTCCTCAGGTCTGTGAAAGTCTCACCAGGAGACAAGTGCCTACCTCGAGGCATCAGAATGCTGAAAATTACAGCACCCAAGTGTTATTCCAAGTCTCATCTCCTTTTTATTTTGTGGCTTCCATTTCTCTGTTCCAAAAAAATATCCCTGACAATCCTTCTCTCTCTTGTACAATGTCAAGTCCATTAATGAATGCTGGTGAAAGATTTTGAGACGGATAGTGTTATTTGTATACACTGACAATCACTATACATATCATTAATAGCACTCTAGTTCAAATGACATGCTGTTTGCAAATCTTCACATGTTGTCACAGATCTCTTGGTTGTCCTTTCTATTTAGCATGGGAATACACCCTTCAGTTGACATCTCTCACTTTCTAAACACCAGAATTCCAAGTTTAAAGTGGGAATATAGGAGCCAAATTGTCATCCTTCTCTCCCCCATATGTGGTTGCTTTGCGTTTTAAACCATGCCATCTATATAACAGAGACTGTCAGTATTCACTAACTATCTGAGCCCAACTTTCCTTACTCAAGCAAAACTGCCAAGGGAATCAAAGGGAGTATTTTCTGCGTCAGAGCTTGCTGGATTTTGCTTTAACAGCTTAATTTCCTTTCCCGAATCACTCCTTGCATTATTAATCTGATGAGTTTTAAGATTGGGTTTATTCTTCAGCCTTTTTGTGGTGTTTTTATTACACTTATTTCTTATTTGTATTATAGTAATGATACCACAATGCAGAATAAGACCTCATTGGGCTGTGAGCTGTATGCACAGACAGCGCCCCTGGAACAAGTTGCATTGCTCAGTTTTTATAATGAAATTAGACTTCTTGGTTTTATATCCTACTAATAAGAATTTTCCCTCAGGTCAGTTTAGCACACACTGTAGAGTTATTTTTCCTCTCTTCTCTAATGTAGGATGAAGTCCACTTCTTAGCATCAGCTAACAAATGTTGTAATATTGCAGGAACCCAGGACATCGGCAGAGCTTTTTAGCTTGACTTCCTTTTTTTTCTGTGGCAAAGTAGAATTCCCAAGGCTTTGCATTTTTTTGTGTCAAAGATATATGTTCTTCTAAAGTACTGGGAGTGCTAACGTTTTTGGATGAGTGTAGGGGAGAAGAAAAAGAATACTTAGATTTTCATGAATCCTTATCTATTAATCAAGCTATATCATTCTGAAAAATCAGTGCTGAACAAATAAATTAGTCTTCCTTCTCAATCATCAGCAACTTAAAGGACTACATCCAAATTGCATATTTCTGCAAAATATCTGAATTCTCTAAAGGTAACTGTCTCTGTGCAAAGGGAGTCTAGGGTGCTAGTTTATGCATGAGATTTTTGGATATTTATGCTTCGGTGAGTTGAATTCCATCCTAAAATTTACACAGGTCCATGAGCTTGAGTATAAAAAGTCTAAGAATGGGATAACTACAATTCCTATAATCTTTTGAATTATTTTTAAAGTGCTTTGTGTCTTTCTGAAAATTTCTGTTAATTATAAATTGCTCTTGTTTAACTGTTATTGTACACATATGAACGGGAGATCAGGAATAACAGTGGGTTGTATACCCTCCCAGAAAATCAAATATTCAACTGTTGTTCAATGTTCCTATTAAATGTTGAAGACTCTATGACATTAATTAGTCATAGATCTCATTAAAACAATCTGTGGACATCTTGTTTCAAAAGTTGTATAAC
This sequence comes from Crypturellus tataupa, assembly GCA_034781795.1. Taxonomy (NCBI): domain Eukaryota; kingdom Metazoa; phylum Chordata; class Aves; order Tinamiformes; family Tinamidae; genus Crypturellus; species Crypturellus tataupa. The sequence goes on from JAWLRI010000421.1 coordinate 105,796, forward strand.
TCAACGTATGTGAATAAGTAAAACATTCTGAGAACATCTTATCTCTCTGCTAGCTTATGCTACTTCAATATCTAACATAAAGCTTGATAAGACATCACGGACCTGTTTTGTCTCGTCTCTGGTATAACGGAGATAGTAGAATTTGTCAAAATTCGTGTTTCTTAACAATTTTGCTGGAATCGTGAATAGGGAGGCAGCAAGAAAGCTCAGAGCAACAAGAAAGCTTATGTTTCAGGAGTACAATTCAGTCCAAAAGCTGAATTTATTTATAGCCAACCAGTTGTGGAGATGTGCATAAAACACGGGAGGCAAAACAAGTGTAATGGGCTATTACAAGCAAAGTCTTGTGTCATGTAACATAGCAAAATGTTCTGAACACAGACTATGGCAAATAGTTCCCAGAGACATGCAAGTAGGTTGTTGATAGTCTACAGGATCTAGGTAATCATTAAGCTATACAGACTCAACAGGTCTAGTCATCACTTAGTCTGCACGTTAAAAAAACAAAATATTGGCTCAAACTTTTGGGAAATGACTTATCTGAAATTACACTTTCCTGTTATCTATTTTCTATTAAAAAGCATAGAGCACAACTTTTTAAAAATAACATTCCTTCAGTCTGTTCTTTTTCTGAATGTAAGCTCTATTTGTAGAATGCTTCATCCTCCAGTTCCTCACGAGGAGCAAGGATGGTTAGAAGAAAACCTTCATAGGACATTCTCTGTAGGATCCCAGTGCCATTCACTTTCATGGTGTATTGCTATATGTATATATACTTTTTTCCTCTCAGGAAAAAAAACTTAGACTTTTTAGAATGTGCTCATCACCAAGTCTCTAAAACTTACTTTCCTTTCTTGGCTAATGTATTTGTGTCAGGAAGGGTAGAAAAAGATCTCTTCACCTTACTGACACTACTGTATTGAAAGATTTTTGTAGTAGATGCAATGATTCCAACGTGTTTTTGATGCCCTAACACGTGTCAATGAGAAAGATGATGAAGGGAAAAGAACACAAATAATACTTCCCTGTACTTTTTGGCATCTAATAAGCCCTCTTGGATTTGTATAGAACTGGGTAGGTTATATAGTTATAGTTAGTATAGTTAGCTATAGTTATAGTTTATATAGTTCTATAAAAAGACTGGTATGTGGTTTACTCTATGTATTTGTATCAGCAAAATTAGTTCAACTCACTGTCATTCTTTAATTAACTGTAAACAAATTGTGTGTTCTGTATCTAATGGCCGCACCATAGTGCCTTAATCCTAACCTTCATACAGGTTTACCCTCATTGCCAGAGGTAACTGTACCTACATAATATCTGAAGACCACATTGTTTATTCACTCATCTCACCATGAATTCCATTGGGCTGTTTCTATTCTGTACCATTTTTTTGCTCAGTCCCAATCCTCATCAACACTTCAAAATCTAAGGATGGAGGCTGCTGTGAAGACTTCACAGGAAACAGGAAATGAGGAAAAGAGGAAATGTTTTTCATGGCTTTGTTCATTCCCTTTGCAATGATACCAATAGAGCTGCTTCCTCTGTAAGTGAACACACACTCAAATGCCTGGTTACAAACCAAGGAAGGTGTGAGAGGAGTCTGACCAGGAAAGAAATAAAGCAAATTCTTCCTATCCTTTCATTTTTTTCATGTTTAATAAAATTATTGAGAGGGAAGATGATGCTGTGGTATTAAACATAGTTTCAAATCCTTTTCATCTTGCTTTGCTTACTTTTACATAGAAGAAGAGTACACTAGATCTTTCCTTTATGATTTTCTCACTTTATTTTAAGTATATATAAAAGATGGAAACTCTTTTTTTCTTTTTAATCACACATTAAGACTAATAGTAGTCTGCTACCACTTTTCAGGCCCATCATCAGACAAATTTTAGAAATAAGTGAATTAGGCTTTAGCAATGTTATGAACCAAATATCCCCGCCATCCTGCTACAGCCACTGCATATTTTGGTAAATGTGCTGTTTGACTTCATCCACTGATGATACATAGCATACAGTTGCCTTTTTTTTTTTTTTTTTTTTTTTCTTTTTTTCCTTTTTAAATGTCTTTTCAATTGGAAACTGATATTTTGTTTGCTGGTCCGGAAGCGCAGTGCTCTGTGCCATTATGACTTACTGTGTTGGCAGTGCTGTCACTTTGAGTTCCCATCACAGCCCTAAGCTAATAAGGCAGGTGTAATGTTTTCGAGCTGTGACTAAACTTGGGCAAATGCCCCAAGGACCTCTATAAAGATTTTCACATACACTTTCACATAATTTCACGTGGGCTACTGTGGCTCCTTCCTCAACAAAGTCCTACAGAGAAGCCTTCCTTGCGCTTGTAGTCATTTCGAACACAAACTCATGGCCCTAAGCATCAAGGTCCTCTGCCATCTACTCCACTTTCCACTGTGTCTGTTTGTTCCATAACCTCCTTATCACCTAAGTCTCACTCCCAGAGGTGTTTTTGTACTTTCCCTTATTCTTATTTCAGTGAGGGGTTTCAAATATTACCCCAGTCAATATGTGAACTACCTTCCTCAGAGAAGCTCCTGAAACTACAGAGTTGCTCTGTCACATACAGTGCATAGGGGCTTAGTTTGGCTTCTAGTCACTAATAATGAAACTTTTCAACTTAGAGATGGCAGTTCTTTGAAAAATAAAACAAAAGCATTATATTCCAAACCTAAGTGTTAAATCAGAAAAAAAGTCAGCATTCCCAGAGTAGATATTCAAAATAGGGAAGCATTTGCATCATTTCTCATCATCACTTTTAGATCTTGCCACACTGGTCTGAATAAAAGGACATATCCCATTCTTCTCCGTTTTATTTGACTCCTACAGAAAAAATACTTGTTTTTCTTGCAAAACAGAATAAATAATGGCTGAAGAGACATTTATCACTGGTAAACCATTATCTATTTATTAACTGATTGCAAATTCCTAAGACCTGAATTTTGATGTTGCATAGTAATCACAATATTAAAAAATAAAACAAAAGGATGTTTTAAAAATGAGAGCATTTTTTGTCATACTAAGAATGTAACTTCATGCAGTAATGTAATGAATAATCAATGCTTAATTAACTGGTAATTCTTTACATAGTCCTGAATAGATACATGATTTCACTGTAAGTAGGTGTGAAATAGATTGTCCTCTTTACCTCTATGGAAATGCTACAATCACAAATTGGTGAAAGCACAAATAACAATAATTAACATGAAGAAGCAGGGAGAGATGCACTTTTTACTTCAGGGCAGCTTGTTCATGTATCCCTATCCACAAAAAAAATGGTGGTCTTGTACCTACTATATATCACAATTGTCATTTTAGTTTCCATCACGTGCATAAATATGAAAATCATAACTTCTATATTTTAGATAGTTTATAGTCTAGTATTTTCAATAATTTTTGTTCTTCCAGGCCAGATAGACTGAAAATTCATATTAGGCACAATATCTTTATGCCTAAAGTGAATGATAAGTATTTTTTCCAGAAAAATGGGAAAATAAGTTCAGTTATTCCTGATCCCCCTACCTTTCTGAGACCCAGCTTCTGTCACATAATGATAGTAAATTCAGCAGAGAAATGTCAGTGAACAATTTCACCCTCATACTGAAAAGCTTTTAATTACTCAATTTGATGTTATTCTCATCTATGTACTGTATGCTTATCAAAGTACATTTCTTTGCCACAGCTGGAATAATCAAAATTCCTTTTGTTGCTTATAATAAATAAATGCTCAATTGTGAGAATGTCCTTAGGGAAAGTTCATTAAAAAAAGAAATGAAAATGCAGAGAAATAAATGGTTACTGTGATTGTACTTGTTTTGATATAATATGCAAAATTTAATTTGGTTCTGTTATGTTTGAGACACACACACACACACTCACAAACACAAACACAAACACGCATACATATGTACCATAAAAGAGGAAACTTGAAAAGATGTTTTATTAGCAATAGTATTTCAATTTTTTATTATTATTTTATTACAAATCTTTATGTTACGATCCCATTTGATGCATGTGCATTGCTGTTTAGAGAAAATGAAATCTATTATTATTTATATTATTGCTGGCTAGGGGCTCCAGCTGCGATCTGTTCGCTTTTGTACTAGGAATTGTGCAAACGTAATAGCAGACTGGCATTGTCCTGAAGATTTTCAGCCTGAATAGGCAAAACACGGGCAGAAAAGCAAAAGGTTACACAGGTCAGTAGCAGAGCTGAGAATCTCACTTGCATGATGTAATTCTCAGTCTGCTCCCATACCCAGCGGGTTGTGAAACTTTCTGAGTTGCCAAGACATGGGCTCATGGACTGAGGGATGCTCATGAACCAGAAAATAGATTTCACTGGGGACATCACCTACATAAATAGTTACATTTCCTTGTTTTAGCAATCAGTCATGTTTTGGTTGTGTTTTTGCAACTATTGGTACCATTTCTGATGCAAATTGCGGCACTTGAATCAATTCTTTACAAGTGGAGCAGCTATTAGAGGCTAGATGCAGCATCCATCTCCAGAAAAATCTGAATTCCTAATTGCTGGAACTGCAGAGTGTTGCAAGTGATTTGCTATTCTTACCTCATCCCACATATTATTTTTCTAAGCATCCACCACTACTCACTTTCACAAATGGATACTGTCAGTTCTTATGTTCTAAAACATGGATGCGATTCTCTGTTCCCAGGATAGTTTGTATATTTTATTCACTGTCAATTTAATTTGAAGGTTCCTCTTGGAAAAGCTGGAGCGGAGATTGAATCTGACTCTCTGAAATGGACAAATCTTCCCAAGATGAGGAAAGACCTGAGCTACATATTTTTATTTTCTGTATGATCTCCCCCGAACCAGGTTTTTATATATGATGCCATCTTTTTCCCAGTAATATTTTAAAAGCAGTGAGCCCTACTTTCATTTGTTGAAGACTATTCAGGTGAAAGTACCAAATTCAAGACAGGGAAAAGAAAGTCTGAAATCTTTTTTCAGCATTTCTTATTAGTTAGCAGCAAGGGTGATGCCTGCTCCTTTTACTGCCTTTAGGTAACTCCATACTCTGCGTTTTAAAGTCCACACCAGAAAAACAAACACCTCTACTGCACAGTACCCAGGAAAAAAAATACAAGCTTTTAAAATAGAAGTAGATAATTTTTAGGTGTCTAAGTCATCTAATGATCTCATTTACAGGCTTGTTTCTATAATGATGCCCAGGTTAAGCAGTTGCTGTAGCAGTTGCAGATTTGCAGATTCAGTACTGAGGGTGAAACTGAAGCATCCACCTCCCTTCCATCATCGTGCCATTATTCTCTACTGATGGTGTCAACATTTATTGACTTTGCTCCTGTTACTTGTAAGAGAACTATGTCCAGATCTGCCTTTGAAATGAAACGCCTTCAGAGAGGTTTTTAAATTAAATTGTCCAATCTACATGCTATAGTTCCGAGGAGCTTTCAAAACAAGAGAGTTTTGTTTGCTGCATTACCAGGGTGAAATTACAGGGTAAAAAGCTACTTTGATGAGTGTCTGATGTTCTACTGTGCCTTGCTTCTTCACTGCTGCTGCCAGGTAAATGTCCTGGGACCATATCTATGTTAGTTGTTCTGAATTATGTGCCTTTCATGACTCAACATCTAAACCCTGGTGGTATGTGATACTGAAAACCTTTCTCTCCACCCCTAAATTTATTACTTTGCTTAAAGTGCTAAAAGTGTTCAAGTTTCAAATCTGAACATCTAGACTGCTATTTGAAAACAGTCAAATGGTCAAAATGTTAGAGATACTGAGGTCTCAACCACATAGATGTCAGAACAACTAACAATCTGGGTATGACTTGGGATACCTGCCTTCAGATTAGATTTCTAAGAATTAAAACTATGTTTATTAAGAAAAAGAAAGAAAGAATCATTCACAAGCTTTTCCATTTTATTATTTTTCCATCATGTGTAATGTTCAGGACTTTAAGCCTACAGTAAAAGTATTGGCAATCAAATAAAAAATTAATAATCATAAAATAAAAAGGATAATGATAACATTTATTCTAATAAGCACATGGTTTAAGACAGTAAAATAAAAGGGAATAATTGCCATTCTTCAAGCCATTCTACAAGAGGAAGGAAAAAGGAAAGAAAGTGACTGCAAAAAATAAAAGCCAATTGTATTACTAGAAAATTGTAATGTCAGTGCATAAGGAAACACATTTTCTAAAGTTTTAGCAGGCTTAGCTATCAATAAATTTCAAGAAAAATATACCCTTTATACATGCATTTTTCTGCAGCTTGTCTGCATTTCTGATACATTGTTTAAATGGGTTTCGCCTGCCTTAATAAGGCACATCATTTGAACAGAAACCTCACTGTGTGATAACAGGCAACACATAGCGAAAAAATGCCTCAAGGTTTTTTTCCTTGCTATATTTGGCTCTATGGGCTAAGTCGATTTGAGTTGGGCTGATTATAATAAGCCAGAAAGTCACTATGAACTAATTATTTTCTGTTCATTTATGTGATTAATGGTGAAAACTTGGATAACTTTTACATATCTTGAGTCCCATATAATTAATCATCTTGAACTTTACAAAAAAAAAAATAAAAAATAAACCCTCAAGGTGCCCCTGGATTTTCTTCCAAAGCATTGGAGCTTCCTGGCATTAGCTCATGCAACTGACAAAATCAGGGGATATTTTGCAAAGAACTGACATGTTTGTGTAAGTCCTCAGAGGGCATTGCTGAGTTCTTCAGCTACTGAAGGACTGAGGATTTTAAAAATGTGGTAACAAGTGAGTTATTGGGTGAACTACTCGCGATGCCAGGGGGGAAAAGAAATAAAAAGAGAGAGGAGAAAAATAAAGGGAGTTGTCCTCCAGAGTTTGTGTGTCTTGAAGGAACAGGGACATGTATGGGGAAGACAGTGTTTTGGGGGTCAATTTTTGACCTAAGGTACTAATATGCCCAAATCCTGAGGCATATAACAGCATCTGAGAAAGCTGAAGCTGAAAGTTGAAGAGTAAAGAGCCCTACATTTTCTCTATTTCATTATTTTTTTACCTTTCACATGTCATATATGTAGACCTTAAATCAAGGTTTGTGCTATGGAGTGAAGACTGTCACTGTCAAGTAAAGGAGGTGAACACTGCCTGCCAGGAAATGGAAACAATCTCATGAGCATCCCTAAACAAATGTCAAGTTGAAAAGCTTTCTCATGGCTCAGATGTGTGTGCGAGGCCAGTTTTGGAGCGGGGTATGTGAGTCCTAAGCCTAGACTTGGGTACCGCATCATGGCAGCTGCAGAAGGAGCAAAATGATTTGGATGAATGTTGAAATTCCCATAATTCTTAGGCAGTCAATGCTCAAATCTAAGGAATTTGCTGCTGAAATCATCCAGCAGAAATCACATAGAAAGTGAATTCTCAGATCATGGTGACCCCCAGAAAATTTAGCATTATTATGTCTACTCTGTAGCCTTGAAAATGAAGATGAGACTATAAGTCCCAATATATTGTCATACCGTCCTTTTATGTATACAAGCTTTCAATTGCCAGCATCCAGATATGCCATTTTCTCCTGACTCTTGTACAAATGCAACTGACAATACCTTTTAAATACATTAAAACCTTTTAAATACAGGGCCTTTTTGCTACTCTTACAGGTGGCCTGAACCAAGTCCACTAGAAATTAGCTAACCCAGTGGTTAGCGTATGATTTAGGAATCATTTGTCTTTAGATAAATCAATAAAGCATTTGAAGTTGTCACTGACTAAGCTTAAAGGCCTTTGCACAAACTCTGAAAAGGTGGAGAATTCCTTGTCCAAAGCCTGGGTAAGTCACTAAATATGGAATATGCTTAATATGAAAATGAATATATAATTCTTACTCCGCCCAGGTCAGGCTGAAGTCATAGTCATCATTGTGACACTCAGGTAAATTGATCCATTGGTCTCTTACAAGTAAGTAAAATTCATCTTTGTGGAGAAACCTTGGAGCCAATTCTCAATTCCAAAATAGCTCCTGAGGAGAGTTTACATATATTCCTCAAAAATCTCTTTGAATTTTTATAACTACAGACTTTACAATTAATTACTTAACCTTGGAGCTCTGTTTGAAGCTATTTTGTGATTTTAAATGTTTGAAATGAAGGTGTCTGGAAATGTCTTGGGTAAGTAGCCTTCTGCTGAGTGCCATCCCTGTTATCTCCTACTGCTAATGTCCATTTGTTATTGATTATTATAACCTCTATTATTTAGATGGCATATTGGTCCAGACTGGATAGTAACGTCTTGAATAATTTCAACAAAGAAAAGGTAAAGCAAAGTTGGTATGCTGGCTCTTTGACAAATGACTCCTTTTGTCAGAGGCAGTATCTCCACTAAGAAAGGCAAGAGAAAGAAAACCTGGTGAGAGAGCTGGCAGATAAGCATGAATTGACAGTAATTACTTGAAGAGGGCCTAGCAGAAATTCTCTGAGATCATACTTCTGCAGGGAATACACTAGAGGATCATCATATTGCGCTGTAATTATTACACCCTTCCCAGTCATTCACTTTACTTCACAACTGAATTAGCCACTAGTGAAAAGTGACATCCTTTTGTTTAAAGAACGCAGGGAAGGGAGACTGCCTAAGGGTTGGAGCAGAGGAATTTCTGGATAAAAATATTTTATCTTTGGCTAGCGTATTGACTCCTTACTGTCTTTAGACAGTGTGAGATGAAATGTGATGAAATGTAAACATCTAGGCAGTCGTGCTAGATTCCCTCTATAGTCAGTGGAAGAAAATAAGAACTCATAAGATAAGCTTCACCTCACCCTAAAACAGCCATCTGAGGCAAATCAAATGAATCACGTCCTGGTTCCCTTCACTGCCTACACAGCGTGTCTCAAGTAACTAGATCATATGTTGAAGCTTGGGATGTGATCTTAAGTGACTAGGATTGGCCATGTAGGAAAGTAATGTAAGTATGAGCTTATCATTATTAGAAAAAGAAATACTTACAGATTTAATTGCCACCAAAGTTCACTTGTCTTCAACAGGAGTTAAGCACATGCATATGCTAAAGCAGCGATCCAGACTTGACTTTTTTTTTTTTTTTAATATCAATTCTTAGGCTAAGATTTTCATATTTTTTTAAGCATAGCCTATCTGTCTGGCAGCCCAGGACTAGCTATGTCCCCAACTCTAGTTAACAACTCCTGTAGATAGCCTTTGGTATACATTCAGGCATTCAAGTCTTGTAGGTGCCAGCAGTCTACAGTCAGAAAGCTGTCTTTCCTTTTAGTAGTGCCTACTTTTAGCATCTATTATTAGTAGGGCTATGTGGATTTGGGGGTAGGTGTAGAGGACTGATATACTAGATGCATAGTAGCAGAGTCAAGACAGTGCAGATGTTTCTTCATGATCTGAGATGGAGCACACTTTGGTGTTGGTATTTTCTGCACTATATCCAAAAAAAATTATTCCTTACTAATCCCTTTCTGCCCAACATCATGCTTTCTATAGAAAGGGCCTAGATTGTTTGCCTTCTCCTTCTTTCCCTCATGTGCATGCCTTAATAGCTCATGGCTAAGTGATTGCACTACTCTATGCTAAGATGTGAGCTGACTCAGATTTGTTTGTTCATATTTGGAGAAAAGACCTGAGCACGCAGAAATGCTCTAAATTTCACATGATCCCATAAAAAAGGAAGTTACTCCGACTTTCTGCCTTCTGAAGGAGAAGGCACACACCCTTTCCAGGGAACTCTCAGTGATGTTAGCAAGGAGAAAAATGCATAACCTCTCTACAGACAATAAGAACACACACACAAAAATCTCTATGACACAGAAAATATTCTGGTCTTCAAGTTTCATGAAAATGTTTAATGAACCAGACTAGCATTATTTGTTATAACTTCATGGAGGTCAGCAAGGTAATTTATTTATGCCAACTGGCAAACTAGAAAGGGGAATTTCTAATGTATCATACATACTCTTCATTTGTTTTTTATTATGGCCATGATTTTTATTGGTTTTATAAAATTTCAAAAGAACAATAAAACAGAATTTAAAGAAAGTTTAGGTGCCATCAAATCATTTTTTGGCAGCACTGATTTTGCAGTAGGATTGGATCGTGCATTAATGTTTAATTTGAATTTTATTGTAGTTTTAACTGCCTTTTTATTATATGTACACTTATTATTGTGAAGTGCCCTGGGATGACTGTGTTAAGAAAGGTGCCATATAAACAAAATTGATCTGGTGATAAGGCGATCAACAACCAAATAAGTGAGATATTTCCTAATAAACTTGCATATGGCAGTAGACCATTAATGTCATTTTTTTTAACTTCACATTTTTACTGGCTGAAAGTTAAGGAGATGACAAGTTAGTGCTCCCTATTGGATCTGTGATTGACAACTTTACTTCCATCAGCCCTCTTCTGCAAACTGTGTTAGAAAGGTTTAATTGTGTTTGTAATTAATTGGATTTTAATCAGACTGTATAAAAGAAATTGCAGAAGTTAAAAAAAAGCAGCAAAAAGCCCTCTTTTAATATATTGCTAGGGATGCAAAAATATTCATTGCTGTGACAGTTTGAATAGTGAATTAAAATGCATTCATGATTCAATACAAAATGGGTTAGATTAGTTAGCATTTGAAGAACAGTTTCATATATTCCAGAAGAAAAAAAAAAACCCAAACCATGAAGCTTAGTTTATTTTAAACCAGACGTCTATCGTGTTGAATTGAGCTCTCAAGAAAGGTATCTTCCAAGTCTTTTAAATTGCTAGTATTGAAACTCGTAAACATTCATTAATAATATTCTATGGGAAATAATTTTCTACTCCTTTTGCGTAACATTGTAGCATCTATTGAAATAATATTTTGCCATATCAGAAAGATAAATCCTAATAAGGAAGGCAATTAAAGCCAAGTGGAGAAACAAAAACTTCCATAATGTTATCTCTAAGTACCAACCGGTAATGAATTGAATGCAAAAATCTATGTGGGAGTTCACAGTCTTTTCAGTGTCTTCAGGATCGGAATGAGTGGGTTGCCCCTCATTCCCATATTCACTACTTGCCTGCCTCTTCCATCTCCCAAGCCCTCACTAAATCTCAATCTATAATTTTATGCCTGCAAAAAGGCTGACCTAAGACTTCAACGCATCTGGAAAGAGAAGCATTTGAATGCTCTAGCAATGGCTATTTAATGTTATTAAACATAAGAAGAAACGAGTAAAGTACAATCAAAAGTAACAAGTGGCTGGCAGAATCACTATGAAAATAAGACTTTGGGATGAGTGTTGTCATCACCATTTAGGTGACCTCATCCTTTTTTTTGTGGGCTATCCTGTTGGGTTCGATAAAATTCAGTGAGCAGCCGTGACAAATCTATTAAACAGTAGTGTGGTGGAAACTTGAAGCAAGGCTTTACATTCTTCAAGGTTTCACATGCATTACTAGTTAGATTTTAAACTTGTTAAATTTTAAAATTTACTCTCCATAGCAAACTAGCAGAAGTTTAGCTCAACTGAAATTATAGAAATACCAAACATGACTAAGAGAATGTTTTGGATGTGAGCAGATGTTTGGATTAATCTCCTCAGCAGAATGAAGTCTCTCAGTTCATTTTCTTGTACCTTTGTATTCTTCCTCTAACTTTTGTTACATCAGGCAGCTTCTTGAAGCATATTCTTTGGGGGAAGTATAGATTTAATTGAATCATATAAGTTACAGCTTCAGTTTGTTTGAACTTTTCTCTCAGCCACTGAACTTAGTGTATAAATATATATATATTTATAGATATATATAAATACCTGTACTAAACTACTAAGCAAAAGCTGTGGGACCTGATTGTACTGATTTAGGCTTAAGAATCTGCTTTGGTCACACAGAAACAAGGAAAAAGTTTCTTTGACACACACTTGCAGTCATAATGAATTTCTTCTGCCTAAACTTTTTTTTTTTCCAGGACATTTAACCAAGTGTGAAAGTCCTTGTTAAAGTTTTGTGCTGCTGCTTCCAAGCTGTTCCCTCTGTCACCTTCACTGCAAAGAAAGAATGACTCTTCTGTGCAGCATCCCCAGTAGTGTATTCTTTTAAGGTCACCCAGGAAAGAGTTAGCTGTACATTAAGTTATACCTTACTGATAACAAGATGGATTTAGAATGTGATGAGAAATGGCAGGGTACATATGTACATTAAAGCAGATGACAGGAAATTGAAAACATTACTATAACTTATTAAACATTGATTTTTCAGACATTCCTTGATATTGTTTGACGAAAATAAATGTTAACAGTAACAGCGACAGAAACAATCAAAAGGGAATGTGGTCTCATTTTGGAGCTTAGAGTAAGAAGCAAGACTAGAGGAGATAAGTCACGAAATCTGTGAGTCCAAATGCTTAATACACATTGGGGAAAGTATCAAAGTGTTATAATGAGGAGCAAAGCCTAAAAGGCCACAGCAAATGGACAGCTAGGATAAAACCTCTATTTTAAAACTCTTGATTTTGGATGCTATTTTACAGGGAAAAAAATAATACTTTTGGCTAATGTAAAAATATACTCTGCCTTTAACAATTTGCTCATTTAATTTTTAAGTTTGAAATATTTTCTACAAGGAGGTATTCTGCAAGTTGTTGTTCCTGTCTCAAACACTGACTCCATCTTATAATAGTATCAAGGATCAAATGCTGATATTCATATTCCTGATTTGTGTTTCTGACTTTTGAAATATGGTGGTTTATATGCAGGTTTATATGCTACAAAGTCAAATATATTCCTTTTAATTAAGCTTTCCTTTGGAAATCAGTTAGGACAGATTTCTTCTGAAATAAACCAATGCTAAACTTCACTAAAGATTGCAGCCTGTGCATATTGAACAAACTAGTAATATCTCAGCAGTAAAGAAACAGGTTTTTGTAGCCTCTACAAGATGATATGCAGCATTTTAACTAAATGGGTGTAACATGGCAGAGAGAGGAGAAAACAAGGCAAGATGAGGAGGTGGAAAGCTGGGTCATACCACTCATGGTGTCTTAGAGCAGAGATAGAAGACTCAGAGTGACAACTGCATTGGTGATAGGGGCTGGTTGCGTTGCTGTTTGGCGTTGCTTGTCCTTAGGATCTCAGCCATATGCCAGTTGTTGGTGTATTGCTCCCAATAGCTGTTGTCTTAGCTCAGTAAGAGGGGTCATGATTCTTCTCCATTCATTCTTTTCCATAAATATAAAATGTGGTGAAAATCATCACCCTCTTGTGCTGATTTAGATGGGAGATGATCAGTGTCAGGACCATCCGTCTGGTACTGAGGACTTATTACTAAGCACTCTTCCTTGTCTTTGCTCACCCTCAAATGGGGTGGCCTTGCTCACACTGGCTTTTGGCATTCTCTTTCTGTTTCACATTCAGTTTTTGAATCTCTTCTTAGGGATTTCCAGGGACAGGGCTAAGCAAAACTATTTGTCTACGACAAGCCAAATCTCTGTCATACACAAGATCATCATTGAATACTGTAGATGATCATGTGCCAGTGCTTAAGCCTATGTCTTGATTCAGTTTAGTTTATCAGGATAAATATAGCCTATGGCACCTGAATTGGACTTCTTTCAATTATGCTTTAAATACAGACGTGTTATTTCATTTCTTTTATATAAGCCAGGCAGTAATACTTCATTCTCCGAGGCATACCTCTGCAAACAGGTTGAAGCAGAAAATGTCTTTTCAGAGAAGAGATTTGAAAGTATTAAATATATAACTGAAAATGTAGGCTTTTGATTTGATTAGAGATTTTTAATCAAAACATTCTTTCAACATCTAAGCACTCAGGGGTTTTGGTACAAAACAGTTGTTTATTTTTTCCTGTGTCTTTGAAAACAAACCAACTAAAGAATAGAAAAATATAAGCAGTTATGATACCTACTTCTTAGAAGATCTGATGTTGTACTTCAGTATATTTTCCTTCCCAGTTTTTACTTTCTAGAAAACACAGTAACAACAATAGATATAATTTCATCATTGTTTAAAATTAAAAGAATATATATTCTGGGTGTTCCTACAAAATGTAATGCCCTTCTCTGTCAATGGTAAGTGCTTAATCAGGGGGTTTAAGGTGTCCAAGTAATGATGTTCCTGAATGTTACTGATGACTAAACCATAAGAAAACATAGTAAAGAGCAATAACGTAGTAAAGACTGAGAAGTATTTTATATTTTTTCTGTTGTTTGGATTGGTGTCTAGTTTGTGTAGGAATAGTAACTCTTATTGTACTCATAAGGGTCTGAGGATTCTTTGTCTCCATTGTAAGTGTCAACCTATGTCATCTACCACTCTAGAACCGCTGAGCTGCTGGCGTGTTGTTTCCTAGGTAAAATGCACCTGACAGCGAAAAGGCAACTAGGTAAGTCAAAAAGTAAGTAGATGTTTGCTGGCTTTTGTGTGTGACGCTGAGAATACTGGCAGTCTGGAGCACTAGGATCCTGGCACCAAATTTAATTGCAGTGCATTTTGGAACATGTTCAGCCTCTATTCATATCATTGCACGTTTTACACATTGCACATTTTATGAAAGCTGTCCGGGAGGTATTTAACATAATGATACTTTGAACTAAAAAGTAAGGCCTTATGTCCAGAAAAGTGTGATTTTTTTTTTTCCTTTGTGATCATGATGTTTGATTAAAGACTGAGAAGTTCCTAAGATAGGACTTCATGAAATGCAGTATTTAATTATTACTTTATTGTGCAGTAAACAGAGATACAATCAGATCTATTTATCTATTCATGGCTGCTTAGACATAAAACATTAGAATCAAATGCTCCGAGTTTGAGACCCTGCTCCTGCTTTTCTGGTCAGTTAATATTGGTTTAGCTTTTTTACAATGTCATCAGGCAAAAAGCCACTTCCTTCTGAGAAAGAACTTTTTATAACTCCTTTATATTTCTTTACAGTTGTAACACTGTGCTGTCATCTCTCCGGGGCTTGTGATGGGGTTAGACATTACCTGCAATAGTGTCTGAATTTGGTATAGTAAATATCATGACAATAATAATTCACATTGGATGCATCAAATAATATTCCGATGGAGTCTTCCACAGAAAGTGAATTACTCCTGATACTACTTACGAACAGGTATGTTACTGAGCCACCTGCAGAAGCTGCCTCGAGTGAGTCAGTGACTTATGTGTGTAACTAATCAAGGCATGCAGTTCTTTCTGTGCTAATGCAGATATATCGCAAATCTGCACAGACCATTCAGTGATGAGGAAGACATCTCACACTTGGCATCAGTATAGTCCAAGAAGAATCTGTTTCATCTTCAGGAAAAATCTTAATTAAAAAAAAATATATAAAGAGGATTACTAAATTTAAAATTATTTGGAAAGATGACAGTTAATGACTTATACCCCAGCTTAAAAATGAATTTCACTCTATGCTTAAGTGCTCTTTTACTTAACTAAATATCAGCTTTCCCGTTTTGCTATGTATACTGAAAAATGCTTTGTTGACTGTTTGAGCTCAGAAGTCAGGCTTATATATATATTCTTACCAGTTTGATATAGGCTATAGATTTGAATGAATTTCCATAACTGTGATGCTAGAAGAAGTCATAAAGTTTCACCAAACATTCTGTAAAGAGTAGATTCACCACCCTATGATCTGTCTGCAAAATAGCAGCTCCAGAATCCTATGGTAGAGTGATTTTAGACTATTAGCCTCACAGCTTTTGGAAACTCATTGCCATACTTTGATATAATACAGGATATACTGTTTAGTGCATTAAATCTTAAGGTTATGAAGATGGCAGTTTTTAGGGATCTTTCGCTGTGCTCCAGGGCCATCCCTACTGAATAGTACAATGAGATATTGTCTTCCCGTAACATCCTGAGCCACTCAAGGTACAGGCAACAAAGACAACCCAGCTGGTGTCACTTGCTTTCCAAAGCTATAACCCTAACACAAAGTAAGAGATTTTTTACCACTGTTGGACTCATCTTCATCCACAGACAAAATGCCATGAAGCTGAGGCCAATGAGATGCAGTCCGTCCAAAATGAAAAAACAAACAAACAAACAAGCAAACAAACCAAAATCCCTGTGATATGCAAGGGAAATCCTGAAAATCCTGTCCTCTTCTGTTAGCAAACTATCCCTCATGGCTGCTAGTCGTGCTGCACCATCTGTTAGCTGCATTACTGACCTCGCAGTGCAAGTGACAGTAATGTAAAACAAGCAATAGAAGCATTAGTAAAGTCAGCCATTTCCAAGGTAATTTTTGCTAATACACAGAAAACAAGTTTTAAAACAACCTTCCTGCCCCCTAGAGATTGAGAATGCTCTGAAGTACCTAACTTTGAATGAACACCTTTAAGGATTGTGAAATATTCAGTAATCTTTTATTTTTCTCAGTTGTTTTCCATTTTGTTGCATCTCTTCATTCTAGACAGGACAGAAAAGAAATTGCTGAGATTTTCCATATTTTTGTTAAGTATTCACACATCTCATTCGCATTCATATGGCAGAGACCTGAGCCACAAGAGAATTTTGGGGTACTAAAGAATAGCAACAGTAGCAATAATAATAATAATAATAACAATAATAGTAATGTATTTTAAAATAGCTTCCATGAGGTAATTTTAGATATATTCCTTGAAAAAATCCCAGGACACAGGACATGCATCACACTGCTGAAGTGGAGCTGGATTTTGGGGGATTTCTGGCTTGGTGAGGTGAGGCAAGATGAGATGAACTGGCTTACTAAAATAATAATATGTTTCCATATATTTACCTGAAACATTTAAAGTCTGTTCACAGTTTAATCTCATGTTTTGCATATTTTGCATTCCAAGTGTATACATGATCATCCCTCCTCAGCACAGTTTGAACAGGGAATAAGATCAGCAGGTTACAGTGAAGAAAAATTTAGGCCCCATTGAATTCAATCATGGTTTTTCAACTAAGCCAACAGAGCAAGTTTTTATTTTTTCCTTATTTTTTTGGTGCTCATTTTTCCTTCTTTGTTTTTCTTATCACAGAGGACAACAATGAAAGACTACAAATTGCTAAATATCTCTGCATGATGGCAGGATAATAACTATGCAATAACACAGAGAGTCAGCTTCATCCATATAGTACTAGACCCTTCCTAAGCCATGCAGCTCTACTATCTCTAAGTGTAATAGAAATTATATTGCCAATGCATACAAAGACTATATATTACAAAAATAATTTTGAGTGTGGTGGCAGTCATCCTATCCTTCTCTTGCTGCGGAAATAGCACTTAACTATGCCATTTCCACCTGAGGATTTTATTAATCTCTATATGTTTTCTTCATAGCACTTAATGCCTCAAAATGAATACAGTTTACATGTCTGTATAAAGTAATCTTTATAATTCATTTCTTTTGTAATTCTTCACACTTAATGTGATGGAAAGTGAGACAAGAAAGATGAAGCTACTTGTCCAGATCAGTTAGGAAGTATGTGGCAAAGTCAGCAGTAAGAAAACTCTTGTGCCCCAAGTCTTCAAAGCATGTTAAGCACAAGACTTTGAGGCTGCTGGTTTTGTTCATGTGTTTGCTAACAGGTGCAGTGCTACTAGAGACAAGAGAAAGCCCTAGCTAGAGACAAGAGAAGAATCCAGGAGAGAGGAAGACTTGCCCTGGGTAGAGGAAGACTGGGTAAGAGATCACCTAAGGAACCTCGATAACCACAAATCCATGGGCCCTGATGGGATGCAACCCAGAGTGCTGCGTGAGCAGGCGGATGTCATAGCCAAGTCGCTCTCCATGATCTTTGAAAGATCCTGGAGAACGGGGGAAATGCCAGAGGACTGGAAGAAGGCCAATGTCACATCAGTCTTCAAAAAAGGCAAGAAGGAGGATCCAGGCAACTACAGGCCAGTGAGACTCATATCCGTCTCTGGAAAAGTGTTGGAACGGCTCATACTGGCTGTTGTCTCCAGGCACATGGAGGACAAGAAGGTGCTCAGGACTAGTCAGCATGGATTCACAAAAGGGAAATTATGCTTGACTAACCTGGTAGCCTTCTATGATGGGATGACCAGCTGGATAAATGGGGGGAGAGCAGTGGAGGTCATCTATCTTTGACACCGTCCCTCACAACATCCTTCTAGACAAGCTCTGGTGGTGTGGGATGGATGAGTGGACAGTGAGGTGGATTGGGAATTGGCTAGATGGCAGAGCTCAGAGGGTGATAGTCAGTGGTGTGGAGTCTAGTTGGAGGCCTGTGTTGAGTGGTGTCCCCCAGGGGTCAGTCCTTGGACCAGTCCTGTTCAATTTATTCATCAATGACCTGGAAGAAGGCACAGAGTGCTCCCTCAGCAAGTTTGCAGATGATACAAAGCTGGGAGGAGTAGCTGACACCCCAGAGGGTTGCGCTGACATCCAGAGGGACCTGGACAGACTGGACAATTGGGTAGAGAGAAACCTCATGAAATTCAACAAGGCCAAGTGCATGGTCCTGCACCTGGGCAGAAACAACCCTAAATATCAGTACAGGCTGGGGACCAACCTACTGGAGAGTAGCTCTGCCGAGAAGGACCTGGGTGTCATGGTGCACGACAGGTTGATCATGAGGAAGCAGAGTGTCCTCGTGGCCAAGAAGGCCAATGGGATCCTGGGGTGCATTAAGAGGAGTGTCTCCAGCAGGTCGAGGGAGGTGATCC
>JAWLRI010000421.1:140855-173529 GCA_034781795.1 Crypturellus tataupa
ATTTTTGGGATTGCTACTTTTATTCTTCAAAGCAAACAAACATCTGACACCCCACTCTGACTGTCTCCTGTCCTACTCTCCCCTCCCTTTTGATTAATCTTAATACTTCTCTGGCCTTAAGGATTCCCTGCTCTAACCCCTTCACATTCCTGCAACTACTTCAATTCCCATTTATTTCAGTGGTGTGGTGAGTTCCTACTGTAGCAAGCACTCATTGCAAACTATTTCTGTATTTTTCCTGCCTTCCAGGCATCTTAGATCAAACCTTCAAGTACTTTCAAGAATGGATCTTAACTGGGCTCTCTGGACCTGAACCTTATTCTAGTCTCCACAGCCTGTACAGTAAGGCTGAAGCCACATGATGGTACAAGCACTCTTGGTTCCACAGTTGCGGTCTCCTGGTTGTTCACATAGAGAGCAGGGATGAGAACATAAACAAGTATCAAAATGTAATTAAAACATACATACAAAGAACATGATTCTGGAGAAAATCTCCTTCGTTTTATAGGCTAATCCTAAATCTTTGAATTTACGAGAAAGCTTTTCCATCTCTACTCCCATCCACTCTTCCTCCCTCTACCACCTATTCTCTGCATACATTCCCTCAGGGATAAAAACCATTTTATGATAATACATGAGGACAAATGACAGAGCAGGAAAGCTTGTAGTGGGTTCATATATTTGACTATTTTAGATGGAATAAATTATCTCAAGGCAGAAGCATCTTAAGATGCTTCTGTCACAGGAACAGTCAAGCATGACTTATGGATTTCAGTTGATGGAAAATATATTAAAAATTCATCCCAACATTTAGATACATTCTGGGTAGCGAATGTTTATTTACCAGTTGGAGAATGGGGCTTTAGATCTCCTATACTGATTCTGCTTACTACAGCAGATGGTACTCCTATCATGCGACACTGTTTTCAAACCCACATTGAGACAACCTCCTTATTTCAATACATGCTGCATCTGTCCCTGAATAAGATAAATTAACCACAAACACACAAAGAATGAAAACAAACCTTAGACTCAGACCGAATGGATATGAAAAATGTACATAATCAAAATATGCCAGATTCCTTTATTTACAATAAAGCATGGGATTAGAGTCTCTTATTTTGTCAAGTCCTATCTCCTGGGGAGGAGGAAAACATTGGTCTTTTTGTTCAGTGCTGAGTTATAAAGGGAGTCATATCGCTTGCCTTTGTCAAAATATCAGACAGCAAAAGGAAAAAAGAAAAAAAAGAGAGAAAGTAAAGGTAGTGGCAATAAAGCGAGTGTTGCTGCTCGAGTGTGTTGCTCTTCTTGGGATTCAAGGCAACTGGTCAGTCATGGACGGATGCTTTGGGCTGGCAGACTGGCCACAACAGCTGCTGCTCCGGACCCTGGCTCCCTTCCCAGGGCTGGGATGTCATCTGGCTGGCTCACTCAAATCCCTTTTCCTTACCGGTCTTTTTAAGACTGGGCAGAGCCGGACAGGCTGTCTCATCATGCTAATACCTGCACGATACAGCAGGTGTCAGGGTCAGGTGAACAGTAAGGAAATTCAAAACACACACGTGTGTACAGAGTGAACAAACACGTGGGAGCAAAGCGAATGGGAAGACGTCAGAAGGGGAGGAAAGAGAAAGCCCAACACTTTGCTGTTTCTTTGGTAAATATCCATAGCAGCACACTGAAACCAGAGTGTCTATGAGGATGTGATGATGCACAAGACTGAGCTGAGAAAGAGAGAAAATTCCTTTTGGTCCTCTCAAGGGAACTTTACACACTTCTTCGATTTGCTCATTTTCCCAAAGTTTGTCATGAATTTGGCTGACCCAGTTAAACATACTACTTGATACATTCATTTACTATAGTTATTTATTATTCTGCTTTTTTTCCTTCCTAATCTACCTTAAATTCAACACAAATCAGTATTTCATGTTTGTTTTTTATTAGATTGTTCTAGTCTCCCTATTTCACATCAACACTTTCTGTCAGTCTTCCCCTCTATTCATTGTGATATGAGAATGGACTTTTTCTTTTTTTTTAACTAGTGCTCCTTTTCTGACAGATAAGACCACTTTAAGGGAGGTCGACTGAATCTCCAGTGTTATAACACATCTTTTTTCAGTGCTTGAGTGATCCCTTGATTGCTTTGGGATCAATTAAAAATGTTTTGCTTCCTTTCCTTGAAAGGGCAAAGCACTAAGAATCTGGAGACAACACCCATATAAAGCCACTCACATAAGATTTCTTTGAAAAGAGAGAAAACAAAGAGAAACAATCTGTAGTGAGAGAAAAAATGAAAGATGGAGCATCCCTTCATACTAATTCTTGCAATATTTCTCATCTTTCAAGCATCTACAAGGTGGTGAAAGAGTGAAAGGGTGAAGTTCACCTCTGACGTGACTTACTGCTATAAGGACAGAAAAAAAAGCATTGCCATTGTTAGTGATTTGAGGCAGAGGAGAGTTATTTTGTTGACGTGAATTTGTCTTTCATGCCTATTTGGGTACTTTGGTTGTGTGGGCACTGGTGTGGGCAAAGCTGCTTCCCTTTCAACGTGAGCAAAGGCAAAGTCACACAGCAGGATAACATCTGGAGTCTGCCACTTGCAGTGTCCCTGCAAGGTCCTCAGAGAGGTAGCTCTATATCTGTGTGCTATATATGCTTCATTTCGAGTGGCAACTGGCACAGTTTTTGCTGACAGTAGAGGTATAATGTGGATGTGCAGTCCTAGGAACATAACAGATCTAAATAAATCACATTCCAGTCCTTCCCTCTTTTCATCATACTTGCAGTGTAGAAATGGACAAAAAACAAGGCAGATGCACGCAAAAACACATATATGTGTATGTATATGCATAACACATTACAGAATATGGTAGTATGGCTCCTCTGAATGTATTGTCTTTTTACTAGGGTATATAATTTACATTGCCTAGGAAATATTTATACTCATTGCATTGAGTGCTTGCATGCAGAAGGCTTTGAAAGCACAAATGGAAGTTCAAAGCCACCCCTAGAGCACCATTCTCTTTGTCACTTTATAACTAAGTGAAATTGTGCTGTGCGATCCAAGGCAGTGTGACATTTGCACAGTAGTTTCCATGATTTCAACACAATAGCTTAGCACACATACGAAGGAGGACTGATCATGCTGATCTCCATGTTCAATGACTTCCAGGTACCCAACTGGGACAGTTGATCCTGCTTCAGCTAAAACCTGCCAGATATTTCTGTAATTCTCGGTACTTGCTGAAAATAATAATATTGAAATATCCTTGAAGTCAGCAGCTATAAATTGATTGAATATGAATTACATGGAAAATAAGCAAAAGCAGGTCTTCAGCTAGGTTACTCAATTTCAAAAGGAAAACTTTGACAAATTACATGAGCAAGCTACTGAAGGCAATGGAAGCAAGGAGTCAGGGGCTTGCAATGTGGCAGATTCTTCCAAAGTCTTTAAGTCAGCAGTGAAAAGTTATCCAAAACTTGCACATCAAGCAAGTGAGAACAAAACTTTCAGGAAAGGTTTCCAAATGTATTTGGATGTATAGCCACCTCGAAAAGGACATTAAGAGTAAGCATAAAGCCTACGAGAAATCGAGAGAAAAAAAAGATTGATCAGCAAATAAAGGTACACCTTAGAGGTCATGAAGTGTAGAAATAATGTAAGAATTGCCAACAGCCAAGCTGAGTTAGGCCTTTCAAAGTATATTAAAACAAATAACAAAAAAGCTCTTCAGTCACATAAATAAAAAAGAGAGCAGCAAAACCAGGAACAGTACCGCATGCAGAAAGGCTGGGTAGAGAGAAAGTAGTACAAGTTTAGTTGTGAGCATTTTGACTCTTTTTCCAATAAAGGATCTTTGTAACTGAATATAATGGAAGAACAGATGATGGAAATGAAATTGTAGAAAGGGGAATAAGATACGTATATAGAAACAATACTTTATGGAGAAGAAAAACAAAAAAGTAACAGTCCTTGTAAACTGTGTCCATCACCCCAACCAGATAATCACTTTTAACTGCAGACTGACACCTTTTCTTTCTTTTATTTTATAAGGTTTGAATTATTTGCTGCTCAGTGACACAGCTTCAAAGGTATGAGAAAATATCACCCATCTGTTGAAAACAGCTTGTCTTTCTCTGAGTATTGTGACACTATGGGGAGGTGATGGGATTTTGACTCCTTTGGCACAAAGGAACTTGAACAGCAGTGGTCCTGAGATGGAGCTCCTCACTGTCCAGTTTAGGTGAGATAGACAATGTTTGCCTCTTCTGTCTTCGTACAATCAACATGTAGAGTTACCTTCAATTTTTAATATCACATCTCTGAGTTTAAACCAGAATGCTTGGATTCTGCTTGAGCAGTTACTATATAATTTTATGTGGAGAAGGAGGCAGTGTGGAAAAGGTATTCCTGAAGCCAGAAAATTTGACTTTCTCTTCAGCATTGTTGTACGGCATCACCAAAAGAAAAAGGGAAAGAAAAATCAACTCTCTGCAAGGCTGAGAAACATTGTCTTGAATTAGGTCAGGCAGAAGAAAAAAAAAATAAGGACTTAAATCAGGTCTCTCACCTCTTGCATGAATGTTGCAATAGATAAGAGACAGACCATCACTTGTGGCCCAAATCTGCTAGATATCCACAGAGCACAGAGGTGGAGATTAGAGTCCTTCATGAACCTGAGCCAGAGCAGTGCTTTGTTTTTGGTTCAAAGTAGATACATAGGATGACAAATTCCATAAAAACTCACTGCTAAGGCACACGTAACTTTTCAAAACAGAACTATTTAAAAAGACTTTCAATTCATCTGTGGTTTTCTTTTGTTTTCTTTATATTTTTTGTGTTGTTAATCGGATTGCTTGGCAGACACATTTCGGTGAAAAGTCAGTATAACATCTTCATTTGGAGATCTAGCACTGTGTGGGACAAGGAGATAGCCTGCTGCTTGGATAATTAAAAAATAAAAATAAAGAAAACATGAGCTTCTGTTGCTGCATAAGGCATGGATAACCAAAAAGCATTTCAAATTCTTGTTCATAAAAGTGTAAGGATCATATGCTTTTAATAATAGATTTTTTGTTTGCAAATCTTCTCGTTTTGTTTTTCTTTTCTTTATAATAAAGATTACTACCAGCAGGACATTAAAATATATTATGAAAGATTTATACATTCATCAATTCCATAGCAAAGGTCATTCATATTACTGGGTAAAGACAATGAGAAATGCTTTTCTTGCAAAACAAGGGTTCTTAATGAGACCACCTACTCCTTTCTTCCCTGCTGAAGCCAGTTAGATGTATCAATTATTTGTTTTAATAGCAAGTCCTGTATTCAAAGAAGTGATGTTAGCCAAGCATTTGTATATAGGGATTTCCTATAATGGGAGCTGTGTTCAAAATACTAATCTCTAAGTAAAAGGGACAACAGTGTTCTGGATAGGAATTAATCAGGATGACTTAACAGATAACCATATCCAGCATCATGTTTCTGGAGCTCAGAGCAGATACCAAGTATTTAGTTGTCTCAAACAAGCAGGTTTTGCTGAGACTCCCAAAGTTCCCAGATGTCTAACCATTGATTTAAATCGATATTTGTGCTCCTCTGATATTTCCAGTAGAGGAAAACCACCTTGGACTTTATTTGGATGTGTCAACATATTTAAGCAAAAGATTTCTGAAGAGAGATAGAGTATTGGGGACCTAATATGATGCGTTTTGGACATGCAAAATTGGATATATCGGTGACAGCTCAGCTTTAATAGAACTTATATTTATGCTTAAACTTGAACTCATTCCTGAGTGCTTGTATGAGTAGAAGAATAATCAAGCATGACAAAAGAAAAAAAAAATGTGAAATTCTTCTCAGTGTTGCTCTTGTTTGGGAATGAAATATATATATGGACGTTTATCCTATGGAAGAACAGATCAGCTTCTAAGACAGTGTTTAGTCACCAGAATGAGAAATGTCAAAAAAAAAAAAAAAATCCACCCACCTGCAGATGGAGAGATGGCTGTACAGCAGGACACAAATAGGGAGCATGGGAAGTCTGTGCCCCTGGGGAGCTGTGATGACATTTGAAGGGCCACCAGCCACATCTCTGCCTTCGGGCAAACAGGACACCCACCCCAGCACAGCAGCTCGCTCAGACACGTGTACCCTGCCCTGCGTTGAAGCTGCAGAGAAGTGACACTGCAGCACAAGCAAGCAAGCTGTGCACGGAAAGGAAGACCATGACCGCTGCTGGCCGAAGATACCCCGGGATGGAAGATACTCATTGTCTGAGTGTGTATCATCACCTAACAAAACAAATATGCTTTGGGAGCTGGAGGGGTTTTAGTACAAGTTTAAAAGTACTTTCTTTGCAGAGCTCACTATGAACTGTCTGTGGACAGGTGTTATTTAAAATGCTGCTGATATCTGGATAGAAAGCCTATAGTTACTGCTGAAGCCACAAAAAGGAAGAGAAGGGAATGTAGAAATTCAGCTTAACTGCTCTCATTTAAGACTCTTTCAGCTTTTTTCTGTGTGGATGTGCTTTTTGTTTTGTTTTTCCATTATTACTTGTAAATAACAAGGATTTTCATGCTTTCTTTTCTAATTCTTTTTCATCAGCAGGATACTATTCTGTCCTTAGGGAGTGAACCAGGAAATGAGCGCTAATACTTAACTTTACTACTCAGGGGAATTGTCTCACTGAAGACAATAAGAGTGTTCATTGCCTGATCATGAGTTCTCCCAAAATACATTTCCTTGAAAATTACAGTTTATTCCCTCATTGAGCAAGGATTTCACTCATCGAAATAATGCTAGACAGAGCTTTAAAACTAACATTAAAAAAAAAAATAAAAAAATCGCTGCTTCTGCAACCACAAAGAATTTACATCAACATATATCTAAAATAAATAAGCCAAGAGGCTGGACATCCATTCTCTAAGTATGGCCCTTTAACAGATTTTATTTCTCCTTCTAACTGACAGTAGATACAGTGTACAGCTTTCATTGTGAAATTAAATTCAGGGTGTTCCATGCAACACGATTATTCCTCTGCCACCAACTAATTATCTGAAAAACAAAACAGAACAATAAAACATATGAATTACAGCAGAGCACTTATGGCAGCTGCTTGCACTTTTGCAAGTTTCATTTTATTTAAGTCATTTTCATCTCTCAGCATTTTTTGTGTTATTGAGCATTTTTGTTGTTTTTGCTTTATTTTCGAGGATTGTTGCGTTGATGTACATAATTATAAATAGATAGCTGTATATATGCATGGACATATGCATACATATATTATGCACACACACTTTTCACATAAGATGCAAGAACTGAACATAGACAAAAAAATTCAAGAACATATTTTAATAAGTCTACTAGAATTTAATATTCTAGTGCAGTAACTAATAGTGTAGGAAAGAAATGATAGATAACACATGCAAATATTGATATACCATAGTTACTTAATTCCTGCCTAATTACTAAAAGATTTATAGGATCATGGAATTGTAGCTATAAACCTTATGGTTTCCTTGGCAAAAGTTCAGCTGATTAGTTTAAAAGAAAAATGACTTTCAGACAACCAGATTCCTGAATTCTGCAGAATCAGATGGAAATTCTCATTTGCAA
Source organism: Crypturellus tataupa (assembly GCA_034781795.1). Lineage (NCBI taxonomy): Eukaryota > Metazoa > Chordata > Aves > Tinamiformes > Tinamidae > Crypturellus > Crypturellus tataupa. The sequence continues at coordinate 148,480 of JAWLRI010000421.1, forward strand.
AGGAACATTCAAACAAGTGAGTGGCTACAGGAATGTGGAGGGACAGGCAAGAGGACTTTGGTGAACTTGAGGTTACAGATATGTGCAAATCTTATGTTAAAGGTGGCCTTCAAAACTACGCAAAGGCAAATATATTTGCATGCAGATGGTGCTTCCTGCTTTAAGTTGCTAATCATGGTCATTTTTGCTGTAATTGTATGTTTCCCCGTGTGGAAAAACATTGCTGTAATGAGCTGAATAAGCAGCATAACCAGTCTTGGATCATCTTAACCACAGGCTTGCCTTCCATTTAACATATGAATACTTGTCCAAAGGCAGGGTACAAACCAGTTATCTTGGTAGCTTCCAAAGACTGTAGCGTCACCTCAAATATATGTCATTGTGCTCTTGACCATTCTAATGGCTATTTATTGTAGGTTTCCATTGATAATGCAAACTCAAAATGAACATATCAGATGTGGGTGTGATGTATAAACATCCTTTTAACAGGCTGCAATGCTGGTTAGTGTCAGGTCCTCAAAGCACCTTGCTGTTCACTCTTTAACATTGCATTTGCAAAAGTCAATCTATGTCTACAAAGAAGGAAGCATTAGTAAATGTAGCATCATCACCAAGTGCTTTGCCAAAAGCTACATCATTATTTATTTCTTGGAAGGGAGTCCGCAAATAGCCAGCTCCATCCTTCAGAACCCCCTCTCTGCACTCCACTAGATAATCTGCAATACAGTCACTGTTCCCAACATCTGCTATTTTTTTTCCTCTTTTCTTTATGCAAAGCTGCACTAGGTGGATTTCGACTGCTAACCAGTTATTTGGCAAAAGGATGTGAGAATCCGGCTTCTTAGGGACTTTCAGTATGTGCGGGATGGAGGTAGCATAGCAGTTCCCTCCTTTCTCTGAGACTGCTGCCGCAGCAGCTCCAACAACAAAAATGCACAGTCGGCGGTTTCTTTATTTTCGTCTTTGTAGCGCTCTTGGCACCGAATTCTGGAGTGGATAAATTAAAATAGTGTCTGCCTAATCCCTGCGAGAGATCTGATTGCAACTTAGACCACAACATTTTCCTCGAATGGGCTTAAAAATGTTATGCTTTTTTGCTCAAGCCTCATTCCAGCGTAATCAAGTTTGACAGGTAACATTTAGGATGTAGTCTGCAAGCTCTGGGGCCCAAGCTGTGCAGCAGTGTACCTCACCGCATGACCTATAACCTATGACACACCCCAACAGGATTTATTTTGTGTTTCATTTCCTTTTAATAAGCACAGGAAAAAAAAATGTATGTCATATTTGAGGGTATTTTTTTTTTTCCACTAGTGAAAAGACCATTGTTATGCCTTTACATTCAAAAAACACGCTTCACAGTGAAAGTATGCCAGATGATAGATAGAAAATTTTGGAGAAATAATTTTTCCGTGTATGGAAATGTGTCCTGACTAGAAGAAGACAAATTTAAAAGATGGTTCATTCTCTTTAGAAAATGGGTGCTTGAAACCCATGATTTATCAGTTTGACAGTTCCTTATAAAGAAGATATAGCTGCTTTTCTGGGTCGATGGCAATCACATTGTTTAAGCAATTAGCTCAGAGAGTACCAGAGCTAATAAATACCTGCTTTCAGTTCTTCTCTTTCTCTCCTTTGCTTTCACCATAGGCCCCGTGTGGATTCTCCGATGTTTAATAAAGTATGAGCATCTTAAAATTTCACTGAGGGGAGTATGACAACGGTGCCTTTTCAAGCTGTATGTTTTCCTAGTATTTGACAGGATGTCTTTGAAAGCTTTATTTTTCTGTCAAATCTGGATGAGATCAACCAATTGTATAAAAAGATATTTCTGATGGACAGAGAGAGATCAGGAGAGAGAGAACATATTTGATACAGGTACACAAAACAAACATGATTATTCAGCAAATTGCCATCTGCAAGCACCCACATAGCTGATATCTATAGATGAATTGCTTTCAAAAAACACCAAAAAAGTCATTTGAGAAAAAAAAAGAAGGCAGTTTTAGGGTGCAATTTCTCTGGCCTAAGTTCAACACTTATTTTAGGAGGGGAGGAATGATCTCCTTGTGCCACTTTCTCTCCTCAGAGTATAAAGAGAAACATCTCATTCAAATGCTCATTCTCCACTACATTTAGTCATATGGATAGTATCCTTTCAGTCTCCTTGACCTAACCCATCCAGCAATACCTCTGCTTTTTATTGCGAAAAACCCCCACCTTCACTTTCTAAGATTATATTATGCCTATGATGTTCCACCTAATCGTATTCCCAAACACATCACAGGAAAATACAGCAGGCAGAAGATCATTTTTCAGTGAGCTTGCTTTTTTTTACATACAGTAAAATGCAAGTCCACTTCATGAGTCAAAAGAAACGTATTGCTGATTCGTCAATCTAATAAATATCTCTTAGTTTTGAATGAAATAAAACAAGGAGGAAGAGCATCTTATTCAGTCATTTCGGCATCCTTTGTGAGTGCTAAGTCTCCCCCCATTCTTTAACAGACATTTTCTTTTTATTCCATTCCTTCCTGCATAGAATGTTATGCTCCATTTCTCTCCTTGCTCTCTCTACCGAGCACCTTCTTTGAGTAGGTGAAATGATGTGAGAAAGAACTATCAGCATTGTTTTTTTCCTTATTTATCTCTCTATTTACTGTGTTATTTTTGTGTGTATGGGTAGAACAATGAATTTAAAATCATTGTTTGGAAATCATACTTAAACTATAGGATAGAAAGGGTGATTATGTTGTCTACTTCAGAATTTTGCCTATCACGGGTTTTTAAATATAACCGGGTTGAGTTTGCATTAATTATAGTACTATAAATCTGTCAGAAATACTTGCTGTCTGAAGGTGTCTGGACACTGAGAAACTACTATTTTTCAGGGGCATTTTTGGTGGTATCCTCAGCAAGTAAATGAGTAAATAAGTGAATAAATAAATGAAAGAGTAAAAAAGTCATTATTGTTATAATGCACCTACCTTCATTTTTCAGCTGTATTTGAGCGCTAGTTTTGCCCTGAAATTTGAAAGTAGGCAAAAAAGCTCTTTCTTCTTTCTCATCAATTTACAGCATGCCAAAGAGCATGAGTTGATAATGACTAAGGGCCTTGTCCCGTGAATAACACCCAAACAGTAAGACTGTGCATCTCATTCTTGAAGATACTGATAAAATAAAACATAAAATCAATTTGTGTTATTCAGAAAGTTAATTCTTCTAGGAAGTCATAACTGCCTCAAGTCTGACAGTTTTGTAATCATATTACTCCAGCCTGCACTAGAAACAATGAAGTTAGTTATTTGTATTAAGTTTAAACCATCTTCCACCAAACATGTGTTTTCTAATCAGCCTTGACTAGTCTTTTGTAGGTATGACTAACATTTTATTCTGTGGCTTCTGAGTATGACTATATATGACTCTATCCTCTGCATGATGCTGTATGCAGGTGAAGGTCCTAGGACAGCTTCATGTAGGCAAGGGGACAAGGGCCTGGCTGCCTTTGGAAACTAATCCTAAGTAGTTCTGGAAATACTGTGTGCATGTATATGTATGTACGGGTCTGCACACCCTTATACTGGGCTTTGTCCTGACCCCTCAGGTGATCGTCTGGGTCTGGAAGCATGGGGTTGAGTGACCTTTCCAACATTTTTTAGCTTTTGTAATGGCAAAACTGTTATTACCCACCATAAAATTGCTCAGACTTCTTCCCAAATCCTGATATTGCAGTTGCCTTTGGTGACCTCGTGTGACAGTGAATTATTCAGCTCAACTATCAGCTACATTAAGAAAAGAAAGGGGAAAAAAATAGAAAAAGAAAACAAAACAACATTTGCTTTTATTGGTTTAAAATTTACTGCCTTTTAATTTCAGAGGAAGAAGAGTTTGGAGCCACTCTTGCTCTCCCTAGCTGGCATCAAAAATGGATAAATGAATCAAAGTAAAGCCTCATGAAAATGAAGCAGTTTAACTATGGTTATATATTGGTATACACAGATTCCCGAAACATTTTCACTTTTTTCTCTGTATAACTTTCCCTCTTTCTGCCTCAGGCAAGAACTTAACTGATTGCAAGCACTGCCACATTAGGAGTGTGAAATAAAGGTGAAATAAGGGTGAAAACCCCCTACAATATGGGTCCAAGGAGCCCCTGGCTCACTCAGTGTCCCACATATATTTGAGGTAGACCTCTGTTTGCAATTAAAACTATAAAATAGCTGTATTGCAGCTTTTCCATTTTCATCACAAAAATTAAATAGAAGGGGTTATTTGACACCAAAACTTCCACATAAGGTTTGTAATGACACAAGTTTCCTCCTTTCTGCAACCCCGTTGGTGCTACCACACAAAACCAGGGGAAGGAAACTACATGTAAATGCATCGTTTTGTTTAATTCTTCTTCAGGACAGATTGGACCTTATTGTCTCTATTCTTTAGGGACAGTATTCTTTAGAGATGAGTGTTAGAGACTCACCCTCTTCATGATGTTTTCAAAGAACCATTCGAATATTCCTCATATGCATTTTTTAACAATTCCCTCATTCTTTTGAATATTTATTTTTTGTGAAAGGCCAAGCACTAACTGTGGTACAAACAGTCTCATCTGGGCTGCTCTGGTGATGTCTTTGCATACACCAACTGCCTGTGACGTGTGTGTCCCTTAACACTGTCTCGTACCAGTTTGCTAGGTTGGCTGAACTCACTCATATGACAGTGAATATGTGATACGGAAGGAGAAAATTTGCTAAGAGTTTTCTCAGTTCCTGTGGCTGTAGCTGCTGCAGTGGTTTAGTGCACGCTCAGAGGGGGACAGGAAGATGTGAGCCCGGCACATGGTCATGGCAAGCAAGATCAAGGTAAAGAATATCTTCCCATATTTCAAGGATGATTTCTTACTATTTGACATGGTTGGCTAAGCAGGGCTGGGCTTTCTTAGTTCAACAAGCTTACATATTTATAGGAAACAAAGTCTCTTGGTACCGTCTTCCTCAAGGGGAAGCTCCAGATTCTTCAATAACTCCTCCTGGATCAGTTTCAACCCAAGACTCGGCTGTACGTCTTGTCACATCTCTCATTGCTCCGGTTCTGGTCTCAGACAAACCAAACTGAACATGACCAAAAATATGGAGCTCTCATTTTCAAACTCCCACAGCAGCTCTATTCTCTGTAAATCAAACCTCATCATACATCAGGAAAGAAAAGGCAACCAGGGCTAAGAGCTAGCAGTAATGGACTATACTATACATATATTACGTTATATAAATTTTAACCAATCTCAATTAAATGTCTACATTAATTAGTTCTTCCTGAACTATCTCAAAAAATATGGGTTTTACTTAGTCAGACTATCTTCTGGTTTAACTTGACTGTTCATCTCTTTTGTATAAGACAGTATATCACTAATCCATTAGCAGAAAGGATTAAATCTGAAGACTCATCAGAAATGAACGATATTTGGTTGGTCAGTTGTTCTCCAAAGTAAAAGTCTTGTCTGATTTGAAATTACTAGAGGTTCAATTAACCATATCATACAAACTTCTTCTATTTATAACTTCTATTTATTATATCAGAGAAAAGAAACTTTTTCAGCTATTAGGTTGTCTTGATTTTGCTAACATATATGTGCTATTAAAATCACTCCTCTATCACTTACAAGAAGAAGATTGGAAGAAAAAAGTGCATATTGTTTTAACTGTTTCAAAATATTAAGATGAAATTATACTAACAAGTTAAACATTATAAAACCGTTCAACTATTTCTATTAAAATTAGTGTTGGTAAATTGAATCCAATATACAAAAGTACTGATATTTTATTGAAACTTTAATGTATATTTTTTCCCTCTCTCTCTTTTTTCCTTTCTTTCACTTTCCTCTATTTTTAAATCAGTTTATAACTCAGGGCATCATCTATTGCCCAGTGGAAAAGTCTTCTTTAGTCCGGAGGGAGCTGGAAAGGTGATAAATGCCCCTGTACTTTGGTTCATCCATCTGTAGAATAACACAAGACCTTCCTCTTGGGAGTGCTGATGTCTGAAAAATACTTTAGGTTTCCCAGGTGAAAAGTGCAACTCATGTGCAGAGTATTATTATAATCTTTTTTTCTCCCAACACAAGCATTTCATAAACTTGCATTGTTGTCAGAATAGTTCTGAAATATTTTACCCTTAGGTTCATCTTTCTAGCTACAGAACACAGCTCTCAGTAGTTTACTCTCAGTCACTGTGTCTATGCACACACCATCTTTCCGAAGCGCTGCTGACATACAAATTCGCAGAATATCTATAATGTTCTTATTAAAGAGACAAATTAGTTATTTTACTTAAACAAACAACAGAAGTATTACCTGCTGGAATGCCCGGGTGCTCTCAATAAATAATACTGAGTGCTGATGAGATGTGTTTCAATGCATTTTATTTTACATTTTACCTTGGTGTATAATTTGGCTGCATCGGGCTGACTTAACTGCTTATATGCTGAAATTCTGCTAGTACTCAGGAATGCTTTAATATTCCAGCATTTACTAGCACTCATTTTTCCTCCTCCAGATATCTGAAAGTCTGGTCCAAACCTACATGTCTATCAATCAGATTTTTTTTACAGAGATTACCAAGGAATTGTTGTTTAGAGAGAGAGAAAGATTTGTGTCTCAGACAAAAGCAAAGAAACCAATAAATGAAAGATGGAAATGGGAGAGAGATTTTGATAGTTCTCTGCTTTCATGCTAGAGTTACAAAGTGGCCTACAAATAATGGCAACATTATTGGAGGATGATTATGAGGTAGAAAGCATGCTTCATTGGCTCTGTGGTTGCATCTGTCCATGCCTTAAAATCTCGGTGTTGATATATTAATTATGCCCAGAAGAATCAGAGTATTCCTGGGGACCATTGACTCCTCTGAGGTCTCTTTGGTGACACTGGGAGGTGACCCTGACCACTCAGCCAAGGGACTGTCTGAGCATCAGGAGCTAGACACACTGTTTCAGAATATCTCAAAAATTCCTTCTCTCCCTCTACACAAATAAAATTTTGACAATTTTTTTTTTATATAACTTTAGCCACCTAAAAGATACATATCTTGTTATCTGTATCCGTCAATAGTCAGTCAAGATGAACGCTCTTGGGTTCTTCAAAGAACTATTAATCCCCCTTGAAGTCAGATGCAAGATAGTCATCTCCTTACCTTTATCTAGTTTTGTTGCTGTTCTTCCTATTCCTGCTTTGAATTATAAAGTTATATTGGATAAGGTGTCACTAAATCCAGGTCCTAAAAGTTGTAATTGTCATTAGATCTCCATTGTGTTTTGCTATTATTGTTCTTTGTTTTTCTTAAGCTTCTGATGAGGTAATTTAAAGTATATGCATCAAATTAGAGTATCATCTGACTCGTGTTCTTATTGCTTTACAGAACAAGAGGTAAGTCTGGTCGGTACACCAAGGTCTTACTTCCCCACCTGGAAAAACAGATTAACTTCACTGAAGATACTTTGTTCTGAAATTGGTGTGAAGGATGGGTTTTGTGCTATGAATTAACATCAAGGAAAACTCTAGATCATATTACCACAGATGAGCCACTGACCTCTGTGTTGCATTTTTCAGATAAAACAAAAATTGTTAAAGCTCCTGATTCTAACATAATTGTGTAAATGTATCCCATCTGATCTTATTGACAACACTGGAAAGGCACAGTTTACAGTATCCATATTTTCTTGGGAAACCATACTCTGTATGCGGTAAAATAAAATAAGAAATAATGAAACTGACTTCACTCCTCATGTTATGAGAGTTCCTTTCTCTACATCTATTCTGCAAGTCATAGATTCCTGAAGCAATATCAAATACAATCTTATGCTCGTAACAAAAAATACCCTCTAATGGTTGTCCTTCTAAATTTGGAGGTTTTACCAGTGTTAGGCTATGCTAAAAGGAAGGGTTTTTTTTTTTATTTTCCTTCTCTCTCTTTTTACATCTCGTGTCTTGTTCATCACTCAGCAAATGGTAGGCACTACTATGCTTTCCTATACTCTTGGGAGTATGGGTGTGGGAGAAAGGGAGAACACAGCTATAGCAGACTATAAATGAATAAATTCTCTCTAGATGAAAGAAGATGATGGGTCTGAAGTACTGTCCAGATAACCCAAAAGAATGCATATATAGCACATGTTATTAGGAAAAATTCACAAGGATTTTTTTCTCTCTGAGCTAACAACTTCTGAAATAAAACCCTTCTTTGCATCCATGAGCTGCAGACCAATCAAAGGACAAAGTAAAATTAAAAAAAAAAAAAAAAGAAAGAAAGAAAACAGATATTCATTCTCCTATTTTTCTGCAGTGAGACACTTCACAAAAGAATAAAATCAACTCCTCAACCAATTATGATCATATTGAGTCTATTAAAATAAGTCATTAGTCCAGATCTGAATGAGGCCTTTCTACACTAGTAAACAAAGCCATTGAGAGAAGAAAGTTCATCAGATCTGTTTATAGGCTGCAGGATATTTATTTCACATATGGAGAAAAAAAAAATCAAAGTATAATTTAAAGGGACTCAACATCAAAGTCAGATATAAGACACTCAAGCCTCTTTATATATCTCTTCATTATTTCTTATCAGCAAGATGCATTTCCATGAATTTTAGTGCCTAGAGACATCTATGAATGTGTCTAGGCACCTAAATATCTTACCGAAATACTTGGACAGACATTCAGTTAACCACTTAGGCATTTAAAGAGACATTTTGGTGGAATTTCAGTTCTCACATTCAGGAAACCAAGCCAGAAAAAATACACTTAACCTGAGCTTAGACACCTGTGACACCCAATCTATTAAAGATCCCAGGAAATCTTCTGTGGATAATTAGGATTATTTTAGGAACATCCCCGGCAGCTTGTCTGCCTTTACAGAAGTCAAAATGTAGTTATTTATCTCCTCTTTATAGAAATTTACCACTGAAATTCCTAAGTCCTCAGAGGATCCTTGCATGCTAAGCATGCTCAGGCTTCGTCTAATTCTTCTCAGCTACAATGGTGGTGATATTATGTTGTATATAATAACCTAATATCATACAATTCATGTAAAATACTAACATAAGCTATGTCCAGAGTTGGAGTAGGGTTTATGGGAATATGGCTGAAATGGCAGTTTCCTCACTCTAAAAAATAGGTGTATTTTGAAGGAGCTGTAGTGAGGCTGGTGTCCAGCTGTAGGAGGGAGACTTGCAGACCCAATTCCAGCTCCAGAGTTAAAAAAATCTGCCAGAGAGTAAGGCCAAAGACAGAGAAGGGTCTAAGCTCTGGTTCCTGCTTTCTGAATTTGTGCTTTTTTCAATTAACATTGATTGAACAGGCACTGTGAGTCCTAAAGAAAGTAGGACTCCTTTTCTGAGCATTTTGATAATGCCTTTTTCTTTAATTTAGATGAAAATCAAAATGAAATACTGGTATATTTTTAATAGTCTTAATACTTTTCAGATTCATCTGTATATATCAAAAGGCTGAACCCCTTTTTTTTCTGACAGAAAGATTTACTAAAAAGTCAATGCAAGAAACGAGACTCACTGGCAACTGCAGTATAAACCATGTGAAAGTCTAGTTCAGTTAATAAAGTTGCTAAGAAAATCCAAATCCTTAATCTGCAGTCTGATCAATTCAAAAAGTTTTAATCTTTTTTTTTTCACAGTAGAACAAGGTTTCCTTTTAACAACAAATGCCTTGAAAAAGCAAAAAATAAATCATTAGAAAAACTCTTTCTTTTATCCATGTTGTTAGTTTATGAGAATTCAGATAATGATGGAGATGGAAAAACAATCAAAAGAGATTTTATTCAGAAAAAATATTTTTCCACTAATAATTTAATTATTGTCTGAATTATGTGATTCTAAAATATCTCTGCTACTTGTGCTTTCAAGTTAGATCAGTTAAACCACTGTGACAGGATTGCTTTGTGGTCTTTCATTACTTTTTTTCAGTGAGAATATGGATGTGTAGGTCTGAACAGTGTGATGGTACAGACCAAGTATTTACTAATGGGTGTATAAAAAGTACTCTTTTCCTCAGTTAATCTAGTGTTAGGGCAAAGAGAAAGGCAAAAAAATAAATTCTTTAAATGAAATAAGTTTATTGCTTTTACTTGGTTTCCTAACGGAAAGAACCCATATCAGAAAACCACACATGAAATATGTCATCCTCCATAAAATCTCAAACGAAAAGTGAGAATGCAAGTTGACATGGATTAAAAAATATCATATTTATCTCATCTACCACAGAAGTGGACACCTCTTTGTCAGGTGAAAATATTTTAGTGTGTTGTTATGAAGAAACCAATATCTATGACCTATGTTTTGAATTAATGGAAAATGTCATTATCTACAGCTTTATAAATTCAGGACTAAACATTTCTAAAATGTTATATATTTGAAATACTGAGATGTCAAAAGGCTTTAAATATCTATCCCAAGAGACCTGCTAGGTCCTATATTTCCTTTCATCTAAAACATTTGTAGGAAATGGATGAAATCAGTTTTTAAATTAATAAAATCACACATGCACAGACAGATTTCTGGCAAGTATTTATTTTGTTGGTTCATGTCATGTAAGTGAGATAACAGATTATCCAACATGTGATGATTTTACCTTACTGCATTTAGCAGTGCTTCAGCATTACTGCTGCACACTCCCTCAAGGGAATTAGCTGTAAAAATAAATAGATAAATAAATAAATAAATAAATAAATAGGAAGAAAGAAGGAGAGAGAAAATAAAGACAGAAAGAAATAATCATCATAGAACATCCTGGGGGAACAGAGAGAAGTGAAAAAGCCAAAGAAAAAAGTAGCTAAGCCTGCCTTGACTGCATGAAATCTGTTGGAACACCTCATAGGGAAAGAAAATAATCACTTTTTGGGGTGATAGAATTTAAATAACTTAAAATTGTGCATACACAATTCGTTCTTTTTCTGCTGTTAAGAGAAAGAAAATTTACTCAGTCATAGCAACCTATTTTTCTGCAAGAAGGAAAAAAAAATACAGCAAGTGGAAAATATCAGCACAAGTTTGGGAGCAGACACACATTTCAATTACTAAAGGAAAATGCATCTCTTGAAGTATTTGTGTTGATTTCCCCACCAGCATCTCTCTCTCTTTTTTTAAAGAAAATGTCAGGCTTGGCTGTATAGGCAACTGTTGTCTTCACTGAGGGCTGTAGCCACCGGGAAAATGCATGTTGCAGTACATGTAGCCTGGACCCCCAGAGGAGGAAGACCCTTATGCAGAATTTAGTCCTTTGAATATAATAGCCAGAGTCAAAGACTTCAGGCAGAGCAGAGCTGAGGAAAGATAACCAAAAGGAGTAAACTTTGAGAAGGCTGCAACCCCCCTGCAGTAGAAGGGGGCAGTCCTGGCACACAGGAGCAGGGGATCATCCTGGCACACTGGTGGAGAGGCAGGTTGGTTATGTGACTGGGGCACTGAATGGATATCCTGCCAAAAATCCTGGGATAACCCTTTAAACCCAGTCCTCAAAAAAACTCCCCCAAAATGTTCCTTTGCCATGCAGAAAGCTGGTCATTAGCAATACTTCTCTTCATGCCTCCCAGTTATGTGTCCTGAATCAAAAGGCAGACTCTGAAAATACCTTTCCAAAAACACATACTCAAGACATACTCAAGTCTCTCGAGGGAGACCCAAGGTATCTTACAACATCCTTGCTCTTGTTCCACAGAACTCCAGGCATGAAGACTTGGGGATCAACACACCTCATTGAACTTGTCTGCAGCCCACATCTACAGACATCTTCCACAGTACCTCATTTTTGCTGAAAACTTCATAAGCAACACTAAGGATGCACTGCACATATATTCACAATACCTTTCCTAGATAATCTGGAAAAAAGAGGAATGTTCTGCCTGCTTAACAGTGAGCACTTTATTTTGGTTGTCTAAAAACAAACCACAACATGGGGTGGCTGAAACGGCCCTGGCTCACCTTGGGGTTTAGCGAGCACGGGTTGTTCTCTAGCTATAGTATAGATATGACTTCATGAACTTTAGACCGTCTGTTTTCAAGAAAGCCAGAATATACCTCATAAAAGCTAGATAGGCATTAAGCAAGGCTTTTCCTCACGTTCAAAGCAGGAATGTCATATTGTTAAACGGCAGCTGGCGAGATTGCACATTGTGAGTTACGCTTTCAAGCTGAAGCAAAGTTACTCGTGTCAGGGGCACTGCAGGGATCGATGTTGGAACCACAGCTCTTTCAGTACCTTAAATGACTCAGAGCATATTATTGAAACTAAAAATTTCTGGTGTGCAGATGATACTAAATTGGGAGGAAAGGTCATCCGTGAGAAACAATACAGTCAGGTAGGGAAGGATTTAGATCATTTAAGTACTTGAGCTAATAGATAGCAAATTCAATGCAGATAAATGCAGAATAATGAGTCTCGGAGAATGTAATAAAAGGACATAATATCTGCTTAATGGGAAGGTACTACTGCATATTGACCTGGAGAGAGATATGAGAGTTATTTTAATAATAAAAAAACCCTTATATTAAAGCCTTCAACTCAATTATTGTTAAGGAAATACAGTGTATTTCGTTAGGCCCTCACCCAAAGTACTGCATTCAGCACTAATCACTCTACAGTTCAGAAAGCATATTTAGAATGGGTCTTAAAGGGGTGATTTGTAGAGCAATCTAATGAAAGCACTTTTCAGAGATATAAGTTTTGAGGACATTACAGAGAAGATTGACTGTATCCCCACCAGAAAGTCAGAGAGTTTAGAGGTGACCGTCTAAGACATCCAGTACACGCTTAATGAATACTTGGCAATAAGAGGTGAACTGTTGAGGAACTCATTACTTTAACCCCTCAATCTTCACAATTCTATTAAGTTTAGAGCCACTAAGGAGAGGAGCAAATTCTGATCGAGATTTACATCATTGCAGTTAAAGGAAATCACTGAAGCTTTTCTTCTCACAGAAGCTTACAGAAGCTTGAAGACAGGCTCTGTCCTCCAGTTTCTAATACGAGTCTGATGCAGCCGCTGCTCAGGTGCAGGCCTTTTCCTTTGCTCTTCTATCTCATGTGGCTTTACAGGTTGTCAGCTTGTTAGTCAGGTCTGGAACATCAAGGTCTAGAAAGTCTCACAGGGCTTGCCTAAAAAGGCAGTGGAATGATTTTTGGTATGTAAAGCAAGAAATTAAAGGGAACCACATGCAATCAAATAGCTTCTCTTTCACTCTCTATTCTACTGAAGTTTGATGGAAAACAGCCAGCAGGGGGGAACCGGAATGAATATTTCTCTGATAAAAGGCTATTCTTTGTCATGGCAAAATCATTACACTAGGTCTGCCAGAGCTCTTCCAAAGGAATATCTTCTGAAGACAGTTTTGAAACCACCAGTAAGTGAATCGCTTACTGTTACATTTTTTTTTTTAATATATCTATTTTGCAAGTCATTATTTTCTGTAAAGTTTCATGGGCAGTTAAAGTCCATGAGAAGCCATAACTTTGCTCACTATAAATTTGCAGTTTACAAAAGTTTACAGCTCAGTCTCTGAATACAAACCCTTCTTTGGCAGTAGGTCTCCATTTTAGCTAAAAACATATGCATCTATTTCAAATGTGCTGTTCAGAACCCTTTAAAGAACAGAATAAGGATCCTTGGGATTTCTTTCCTTGACCCTGGTAACACAGATGACACAAAACTCATACCCTCATGCCTCTCAAAGGATAATATTCAGAAAACAGTTGAGGTACAAGCATTTGTCCTTCACCAGTTTTGACAACTTCTTTTCCCCCTCTTTTAAATGACAAATTAGAAACAGGATCATTTTAGTCAGAGAAGGGTTCTCAACAAGAGAAAGAAGTCTCACCTGAATTTTATTTGCACTGTTTTCTCCAGATAAAAGAAGGATACTTTTCTGAATACAACTTATGCCATTTCCTACATGGATAAAGGTCTTTCAGAAAAATATGGTACATGAATATTGAAAATGCTGTTGGGGTGATCCAGCAGAGCAAATATTCTGCTAAGATAATTCTGCCATAATTTTTCCGTCTGAAAGGTTTCCAAAGGTAGTAATGATAGATAATCATGTTAAGTCTACATGATTAATGCAAATAATTAAAGTGTGACTTGAAGACTGCATATTTCTTACACTCTACCACTTAAAAGAAGTGGGTTTATTGGTTTGTGCATTTATTTTTCTATAAACTACTGAGAAACTGATGAATCAACGCTACTTTTTGTTGCATTGCAGATGTACAACATTACAAACGGAGTCACTGTTTCTTCCCATGGCATATTTCAGAAATGTTATGTTTGTTTTTCTCATCTTGTAATTCTCCCTGACCTTAACCAAAAGTTGGCTAGAGAAACATATTGCTTGCTTAATGCAGACTAACAACTTCACTTAGTTAAGCCATGCAGCTTTTGTTTCAACATTGGCTTCAGTGAAATTACAGTTGTGCATATTCATATAAAAATATTTTAATATTAAATATATATATATTTGTGTCCTTGTGTATAGGACACAAGGAATGAATTGCAATCAATGTTAATAAAGACAAGTTCTATTCTAATAGCATAAAGATTGTAAATATCCATAAATATATTATGGAGTTACTGTTTTTTCAAGTGCTGGTCTTTTTGACATTATTCATGTCAGGGCAAAAAGAAAGTTGAAGTAGTAAGCATCTTGACTCCCTTGTGATTTCATTGCCGTCTTCTGTCTTCCTATAGCAAACCACGCGCACAGAGATGTTTCATCCAGGTCTAGTGCCATGTGCAATGTGCTATGAGGAAGAGGGACATTTGGACACCAGGCCTATGAGGGATAAGTGCTAACTAGATTAGGCTGAGTTGGTGGAATTGAGTGGAGAAAAGGATGACTGAAATTTGACACAGTTGTATTTTCCTAGAATCACTAGGAATATTATGCATAAGCTAAAAGACAATATGTAAAAGAAAGGTAGCTCTGTGGGTTGTTTTTTTTTTTTTGTTTCTGATGACTTGTTTTATTCATCATTTGCTTATTTTCTCTTTTATTTTAATAAAAACTTATATTTTCAAGTATTTTGTTCATTTCCTTCTAGATGAATTCTTTTCTTTTCCCCCATGTCTTCCCACTGCTTCAGTGTTGACCTAGGTGCAAATGCCTTTCACATCCTTTGAAATCCTGCTAATAAAGTGTCTTCCTTCTTCTAGTTCTCTTATTTATGCTTCCTTTATGTTCCTTTTATGCACCATTACTGATAGGACTTTCCTTACCAAGCATGGAAATGAATATACATAACTAAATCAAAAAATGTCACAAAAAATTAAAGAAAGAATATGATCAAGAGACAGAATAAAATCTTCTTTGCCTAGATACAACATGTGGCAGACTTCTGGTGATATATCACAAGCTTTTATATTTGTCCCCACCATGAACAATCACTACTTTTTTGTCAATATGTAGAAATATCTGACAGGTAAACTTCAAACATTTTCGCTGCTAAAATCATAAAAAAATTTATTCTCAGTCAATCACCTTTTTAAATTGCAAAAATCATCATGGAAATTTCTCAAGAACTAGCTTTTCCAGTGGCAGAAAAAAAGGACACCTTTCCTTCATCAATTGATATTAAGGCTTGGAGATATCATTAATTAGATTGCTGAAGTTTTGTTCATGAAGTGCTGCTGAACTGGTGGAACATCAAGCTACAGGCTACATAACAAACTTCATCTAAGGTATATATAATACTTTCATGCTTAATAAGATGGCTGCAATTAAACAGTCCCTTTGGGGCCCTTGAACTGCGCTCTGGGACTTCATAATGCTAGTCTGATCTTATCTCAAATATAGGATACGGAATTAAAGTCTATATTATTTTAGAAATCTGGTCATATTAACAGTGAGTTAAGTTGTTATAAAAGTGAGCTATGTAAAACAAGTTTAGGTCAATCACCTTTGATTAGAAATAGTTGCATATCAGTACAAAACCACAACTTCATTCCCCATAACAAACCTTTTAAATCCACTAGTAGTTGTTCATTTCCCTTTCCTTTCGTTCCCTTCTCTTCATCTCGTTAAATAAATAACAAAAAAAAAGAGTTCTTAGGGAACAAAAATGCTTTATCCCACAAACGTTAGTCTTCCTGTATGTAATGTTTCATGATACTGTCTGAAGAAATAAAAATTTTTCTTCTTTTAAACTCTACTTACTCTATGGCTAATTTAAGAATACAGATCCACAAATTAAAATACAGCAGCGTTAATAGCATAAAGTATACTGGTAAAAAGGGTGAAGAGAGAAAAGCCAGCTGTGCTCACTATGAGCCTGCATCACTCTTTCAACCCAGGGCCACCTTTTCAGCCCTGGCAGTAATGGTCCTCATGGGAAAGTCATTTTTGGAAATGAGATTGCCGGACTGTGGCCTCAGTGCAGATTTCTTGTGTTATCTCATTTCAGCAGTGCAGACATGACTCTGCAAGCTCCCACAATGCAGCAGTCGTAGTGCTTAAGGTCTTGATGGTGGCTTGGCACCCTATTTGGCAGACTTCTGGCATTCCTTTTCATTTGGATCTTAATCAGGAAACTGAAGTTGGGTAACAGGCATTTCAAAATGAACCCACAAGGGGGCTATGGATCTAATTAGAATCTGTGCAGCACAACTTCTTGTTAAACTACAGAGAGCCCAGCTAGCAAAAACATATCCTGTATGTGTTCGATGAAAGTTAATACATTCACTTTGCTTTTATCTACTGTTCTCATCGCAGTGGAAAAGATAGCCTAGGGAAGCTGCTGAATCTCTATCAATGAAAGCTTTTAAGAACATGTTAGATGAACATCTATCTGCAATGGGGCAGTTAATACTGCCTTAGAGGAGAGGTATATGGATAGATGAAGTCTTGAGTTCCCTTAAGCCTGATCTTCCATGCTGCTAAAATCCAAATATTTAATGATGTTGGAGAAGTAGTAATCAGCTCCTCTAATCTCCTAAATATGAGTATTTGTGCCTAACCGCCCACTCCCCCCCCTATTTTTTTTTTTTTTTTTTTTTTGCTATAGAAATGACAATTATATCTCTATTCTCAAAAAGATTGACTTCAAATGTTTCAGCTATTAAATACATGTAAGCATCTAATAAATGATGAGGTCAACTGAGAGTGAAAAGCAAGTACAGCAATTGCAAAATTAAAAATGTACTTTACTTCAGGCTTGCCAGGGATATGCAGGAACGCAGGAATGCAGGTTAGTTTAATTAAAGTTCAGTTAAAAAACAGAAATATTATTTTAAACAGAAAATCTCACAACTTATCCAGATGATTCGCCTCTTTTTCATCTTCTATAAAGAAAATGAAATCCGAATTTTCAATTCATTCCTTTTATGACATCTATTATGTATCATGACTCTCTCATCATTACTTATTGACCTTAGGTTTCAAGGTAATCTCCCACTCAAGGAAATGTCAAAAACAAAATAGGATCAGGATTATTCAGTGTCCAGCAACAGGCAATAACCTAATCTTGACAAAAATATATATTACTAACTGGTGGTCTTCATCAACTTACTCTTGTTGAGTAGTCTCACTTCATATGCCGCATTCCTCCACTACTTAAGAATCCCCAAGGCTCCTTTCCCATTCACTTTTCACTCTCAATTCTCTCCAAATAATTCAAACAAAAAATAGAATTTATTTTTAAAGATCTTTTCTAATGATAGTAGTTTAATGCTCATGCATCTATCCCATCTCTAACCAATTTCCAGGGCCCTTGAAGGAAGGACATACCATAACTCTTCCTAAAAGCCTATTTTGTTCTTACTTTGATGTAGCGGGTAGTAGAGGCAGAAGTAGTTCACTGATTCTAAGAAAATATTTCACAATAGTTACCTTTTCATTTATTTATTCACTGGAACACCTCCCAGATTTAATCTCAAGAAGCCTTACCCTGGTAAGCCTACTTTATCCAAATCATTACAAGAGTAGTTTAAAAACAAAGCCATCTTCCTTGGAGCCTCTGCCCTTTTAAATTCAGAGCTACCTGCGCTGTCTCTCACTTGCTATGATTTGCAACCATGAAACTCACCTGTGTTGAAGAACTGAAACAACATTATTGGTATTAAAATTCCTCTCAGACACTGGAGTTGAATATGATGATCTGTCTGATTCTTGGATCCTGAGGTTGAAGTTGCAGAGATCCCAATGGGAGCAGTCAAATGATTTGCTCAAATAAGCAATGCTAATTTGCCCTGAAGAAGCCTATGATCCTAGCAATGTAGGCAGACTGAAAGACTACTCAGAAAGCCTAGACATTCACTTGTAGCTCTTGGTGATGCTGTTAACTTTCTAATTAAATCATTTCTGTAACAGACAGACTGACAGTTCCTGATCCAATCCTGTGAAGTTTTTCAATCTCTATGTGACACATACATTTTTAATTTTTTTTTCTAATTATTCTCTTTTTAGTTTCTTCCATATCAGTTTTGTTACTGGACTCTTGTATGAAATAGCTCTTGTGTGAAATATTCCTCTTAGTCTACTTGATTCTTCTTAATTCTACTTTCCTGTCACAGTTCAAAAAGAAACTTAAGAAAAAAAAAAAGTTGTATAAATTCATGCCACATTCATTTATTATCATAGCACTGTGTCTACATAGATATGCATGTAAAGAGAATGACAGCATTTTAAGAGTTCCGGGATTAGGGCAGCCTAAATTGATGTGGACAGTAGGAGAGCTGGAAGACTGAACTGGGAATGTCACAAACCAAGGCTGACGAGCTAAGGTTCAATAACTAATCCAGAGGGTTGAGTACAACCTAGCAGCCCGTCTGTAGACCAGGAATCTAAAGCCAAGTCAGTTCAAGGCAGATTATCTAGATACATAGAGGAGAGGTAAGGAGAGATAACAGGAAGCCCATCTGGATGGGGGTTCCTGACATAATAAGAAGCTTGATGTATCGGGATTGAACATTTGTCATCTCACTACTTCACACTCCTGAAAAGAACGAAGTGAAAAGAAAATTTTTCCCAAGTAATTCTGAGACATCAGGTTTAGGATGCAGCTCATCTATAGCACTTATTTCTCCTTTCCAAAGACTCCTTTGGGCATCTTGTTTATGGATAGCTCTGTCTGATGATGGTTTGTCCATTACTCCTGAAAGAACCTTTGACAGTTCAACACAGCAGTATTCACAGTGCAGACTGTGGAGATTTAGCTAGTCACAGGGGATGACTCACTGTTGTCATCTGCTAAATTTTGAAAGAGGCATAAACACAACTCATATTTCTCTTTGGATCAAAAATTGTCCTAGCCAACTCATGAGTTTATAAAACTCTAGATGTGGGAAATACTGGAATCTTCTATTTTGTATTTCAGCAGAAGTGGTCTTATGAGAAGAACTGGACAACTCAATGGTCAATATTCAGTGCAACACATTCTTTAGACTGGGATCAAATTGCTGTACTTTGAACCTGAAGGTCCAGACAATTTTCTACTCTCCTCTTCATTCTTCAACTTGATGATTTGGTAAACACCACTAATACTTATTTGTAAACTAGCATCAGCAGCTAAACATCTGATATCATTTTCCACTGATCAGTTTGTAAATTTGGGACAAGTCAAAATTGAAATTGTGACACACTACTTACCATCTGGTAATATTTTGTGTCATGGCTCTCCAGTTTCATCCACACAGCTGTGAGTCTTGAGCATATTCCTTGAGAAAATTTTGGGATAAAAGGAAAATAAACTTCACTAGAAAAAAACTGGTCTGATTTACAAGAACATATAAGGGCCTGAGAAACAAATACTATTACTGGGAAGGAAGAGGAAAAATAAAAGATCCGGGCTGCTAAAAGTGATATAACTTTTCCTGTTTGTGAAGTGTCTTTGTAAACTGGATGCACTTCTAATGCTTAAAATGTTTCTTTCTTCTATTGCAAATTCCTATCTTAATTCATATTTGGAAATACTACTCATAGACTATCTTTTATGTAAGTGTGAAAATACTGATAGAAATCCTTGCAGCCACTTATTAGTCTACTCCTGGAAGATCCTGCATGATAAGGGAGAACATATATTATTCATATTCTCTACTAGGTGTTCCTCACCTCATCTCATGAAAGGTGATGTAGTACTTTGAGCAGCGCTCCAAATCTCACCTGTGATGATACAGACATGGTGCAATACCGACCTTGCTCTTCCTAAGGTAGGTGTTCAGGCAGACAGCAAATTCAGAATCTATTTTATTTTTTGGCAGAAGGTTGAATATTATGTTAAATCTTTCAACCTTCCTTCCTTCCTTCCAACCCTTCAAACTTTAACCATCCTGTAATTCTGGGATTTTGTGGATGCATATTTCCTATGTTTCTTACTAAGGAGAGCAAATCTAAAGCCTAAACAATAACAAAATACACACAGTAAAAAACTCACAAAGTTTATATTTAACTTTCCCTAAACTTCTGCCCTTCTTGAGATCACTTACATTAACAAAAATATTAATGGTGCAATAGAGCTTTCCTATCTATTTCTTGAGGAAAAAGGGAGATTTTTTGATTCTTTTTTTTATCACAATTTATGTCAGTATAAAAGTTATAGAGATTGCCAGAAACTAAAGGTACATGATGTAGAATCACAGGAAAAGTGTAAAATCAATATTTCCAGGTGTTTGAATGCTGCACTTGGCAGCCCCTTTCTAATCCATTCTCAGCGTTGTACTTTATGTATATAACTGAGAGTCTGCTGCTAGATAATCTTCAACCCCAAAGGGCCTGCACCAGGGCAATGATCATGGAGAGCTGAAATCATCTTCTTTTGGTGCTTGATGAAGGAACTTGTGGTAGGCAGGCTCCAAGACACTCTCCACAGCCACTGGAGAGAGATACCTCAAGACTGCCTGCAGTCTCTGAATGAGCCTTTGTTTCTTGGCTTTAGAAAAAAAAATCTAGAATAGTTTTGCTTGTAATGTATGTGTCTCCTTTGCAATGACATACCCAGTGGTCAATGCTAGCTGTGAGGAAACTTGCTGGAGACTCTGAAGAAAGTGTAGTGCCTTTCTCCTTTTTCTCCTTTTTCTCTATCTTTCAGAAATGCTGGCAGAAAACTGGAACAGAGAGATGGGATTTCACTAGCAGACACAGCTAAAATTATTCCTGTACATTTCTCTGCTCGCTAATAAGGACATTGATTAAAAGTCTGCCCAGATCTATAACTTCATGCTCTCAAAATTGTGAATTATCATTAGGCGTCTAGCTATCAGTCCAACATCTCACCACTAGACAGCTAGAGAAGGTCTTTTGACTGTCATTAGAGAAATATGAATAGAAGGACTGAATTCCCTAAAACATTTTATGTTTGACTGAGCATCAACAATGTTACTAAGCAGAAGAGCTGGTGAAGAGCAGTCTCTGATCCTATTTTCCTGAAAAAGCTCTTGCAATGAGATTTCATCCTACACTTGCCTTAAAGAAGGTCAGATCTTTTCTGGTTTTGATTATGGGTGCAAATAAACCTCTTGCAGATTGGAGAAGATTTATGCAAATCGCATTTGGTTCAGTTCACATGATTTAAGGGAATTTTCTCAGTCTCACATCCTTGTTTGCTCCAAATTTTATATTCAAACAAATTCTAAGATGCTAGGGTTATTTATTCTTCTTAAGTGGTTGGTGCACTATGACCATCATGTTGTTTTGTTGTAGTGTTATATATAGAAAGATATTTATATACACACACACTAACACATGCACACATACAAATATATATATGCATGTATATGTTTATCTGTGTATATTAACTGGTTCTGTTTCATACTTGGCTTATAAATTATTTGAAGCTGGTCCTATGCTTGGACACATAGTTCAATGAAATTCTGATCTGTGTCTGCAGCTCTTAAGCACTATTGCACTAAAATACAAATAGTAATAAACATCATTATCTTTGCCCATGCCAAGGGTACAAGCAAGTTTAAAACTGCTCATTTAACACAATCTTTATATCTGTATAGTATTATTTATTTAATATTATTAATAGCAGTATGAATACTACTGCTAATAAAATATGTGCTTAAGAAAGTGTTAATTAAAGGAATTTTATGTCTTCTTTTACCCTTGGGGTGGACAAAGATAATGGTGTTGAAAGTTTATTAGCAGATTGCAATGTACCCTATTCAAAACAAGGATAAAATCAGTATTTGTCACTGAACTATGCCTCTTGGGTAAAACTTCTACTGAAATTTGATCAAAATAGGCCCAAGGAATCAAGGTAGCCTTCTTTAATAACTTGTAACCTCTCTGCTGAAAAGCAGTAACTCGCTGTGTGTGCACTTAGATGCAGCCTTTCTAAATCTAGGTCCCTCTCTGAAGGATTTAACTTGGGAGTCATGATTTTCTTTAGATATCCTGGGTTGGGGTTCAGCACTGGGCAGGAAAAGATCTGCACTGCTGCAGAGCAAAACTATGCGCCTGACCACCCTTTCATGAGCCATCGCAAGAGACTCAAGAGGGGACACAAGCCGCTGCAGCCCCCTCTGAGAAACCCCCTTGCAGAAGGCGGAGGCAAGGAGATGTTTGAACTGGCTAGATCGTTCTCAACCTTGACACGAGACCAGGCGGGATGGTGTAGGGTCTTACGACACAGATACTGTTTAGTGCTTCCAAAAAGTGAAGGTCCTTGGTTTTCAGGTTCCTGTTGGAACAGATTTGGGGGTTTGTACTGATCCTTTCAGCAGCTTCCCTGCCAACCTACTCAGTCAAACCCATAAAGCATGTTTACAGTGCCGTCTTACCAGTGCTGCTATTGATTCACTCGCATGTGCTACCTCAATAGTAAAAGGCTGCCAGGATTTACTCCCTCTGCTCTTCCCTTCTCCAGGCAGTCATTACTCAGTACAAAACCCCCTTAACCTGGTAAAGTTGTTGCTTTTGTTAATGCTGCTTTAGAAAATTATTGATCCGAATGATGAGAACAGGAATCGTTTGCTCCTATTGCACAATGCGTGATTGGATCTACATTCTGCCCCAGTAATCTTCGCTATAAATCTTTCAGCGGAACTAGACAAATGGATGATAAATAAATAAATAAATAATACCTGGAAGCTGCCTGAGGTTGATGGTGCGCTTGAGCTGAATCCAAACTTTATTGGTATTTCTCAGTTTCTATTTGAAAACTTATAAACACTGCTCTTTGGAGCTTTACAGTGTTTTATTTTCCCTCTCTGTCAGAAGTTTCAGTTTCCTTCATCATTACTAACTGATGTACAGCCCATCAACTTCCCACGACACCTGTACAAGGGCACTGCAGCGTCAGTGACCCTAAAACAAAATTAATAAATATTTAAAAAATACATTTCATACTCTATTAGAAAAACTGTCTTGAACAGTGACTGATTCAAGCTGCTCACTGTCACTCCTTGCTATAATTAGCAAACTTCTCTCTATCGTATGTTTCCCGACAGCGCTTCCATCAAAATCATCAAGGACAATATTCCTATACTGAGAGGCTCAATGACATACCCCAATTTATAGTTAGATATCTAAATCGAAATATCATGCTTTTCAGGGGGACAGAAAGAACACACGCATGCGCTCCTGCACAGACATAAGCACACAATATGGTCTGTCAGGAAATCCATGGTTCATCATTTCCTCTCAAAACACTATCTGTAGACCTATTTATCCCAAATATATCTCTGATTTTATTCTTTGAATAGCAGTATCTTTTATGTGAATATTCCTTTTGCAATCAGAAATGTATATTTGGGATTGCTCTTTTGTTCTATGGTGTAAAGTCCTGGTTACATCTGGTCTCTCTTACTTTCCTCTGTCATCTAATAAAAGATAGTTTAATCTTTAGGAGAGAAAATAATACATTTAGAAGTCAATTTTCTCAGACAGTCAGTTCTAGAGGATGGAAATTTACCTTCCATTCTGTCTACCTTCTTTGAACTAATTCAGGTATGCTAGAACTGCTCACTCTTCAGCTGGGAAGCTGTGGACTTCAGGAGTCCAGTGAAATTACTATCTAATGTGAGTAAAAGAAAATCAGTCTAAGCTTTTGTTTCATTTCAGTAGCATCAACTGAGTGCTGCCAAAGCACTCTAAAGAGACAGAAAGATTCCTTAAAATCAACAAAAAAAGAATATTACTGTTATTACTCTTATTGCTGTATCAAATAAAAATCCATTTTTGTTAAAGGAAACAAAACATGCAAAAGGAAATAAGAATTTTTCCCTCTGATGTATCCATCTGTTCTTACAGACAAGGCAATTTATTGGTATTATTCTAATACAAGGCAACTAACCATGGACCTATGTGCTTCATGAATTAAAATAAAACTCTCTTATTCTAAAAAATGTACAGTCCTAACTATAAAACAGGTTATAAATGATGGAGTTCAATAGATGAAGGAATGCATGGAAATGGTGAGACTACCAGTCAGCAGAGTGATTGATGGTAGTCAGTTGACATGGTCAATTTTGAAATCCTTGTTCAGATTTGGTTTCTCCTATGTTGACTGAATAGTAGTACTTTAGGGAATTTCCTACGCCTGCTCCTCTTTAAAGCAGATACTAGATGTTCCTTTTCTATTATAATTTATTTTTCTTCTCTCACAAATATTTCCAGAGGAAGGATCTTTATTTTATGTCTGCTGGCCCCTCTCTGGAGTAAATATCCAGCTTCCTGTCTATCTCTGGGAACGTTTTCATCATTAAGATGCATTAATATGCTGCATTTTGTCTGTTCTCACTGCACCGGAGAATATTATGACTCCTTCCACATAATGGCTCAGCAGGAACAGAAACTAGCTCTATCTCAACTTCAATTTCAGAACATATTTCTGAGATATAATCACTGACTTTTCAGTTGTTTCTACGAAAAGTCAGATATCCTTCCCTCCATGCACTGCTATGACTCAGGCCTAAAACAAGTAAGTCTGGATGTGATCTAAGAAGAAAGGAAGAGAAAACCTTCCTTACACTTAAGTCCTAAGTAAGTCAAGCCATACCCTTCTGGAGTTCTTCAGCTATTTAATCCAAATGACTCCAGTAAGTTGACAATTAAAA
>JAWLRI010000421.1:191228-204525 GCA_034781795.1 Crypturellus tataupa
TCATTTTCTTTTAACAAAAATTCTCATTTAACTTGTAATAAAATATTAATATATTTTAAAAAAGAAAAAAGAAAAAAAAAAAAAAAAAAAGAGATGGAGGGGAAAAAAAAGGAGAATCAAAGGGATAAAAAAAAGGCTGGCAGGTAAAGAGATAAGTATTTTTCTTTTTTTTTTTTTTTTTTTTAACTCATCTTACTGCATGTTTAAAAAAAAAAATCTGTCTGATATATCTAGATTCACATGTGGCCTCCATTACTAGATTATGTGAATATGCACAAACACACACACAAACACACACACACAGTTTTTGGTATTTCCTTACTGAACCACTGTTGATTTCTACCCCAGACCTCATTTCATATTATGCCCTGAAAATTAAATGATCTATTTAGTTTCAGTATGGCCCAAGATTCTAATTGGATTTTGAGGCAGTAATTTATGTAATATTAATGGATACTTTCAGAAAAACACTAATTAACAGCTGACCTTTATTTTTCCAAAGAAAAAAAGAAAGAAAGAATGAAAGAGAGAAAGGAAGAAGAAGAAAGAGAGATGAAGCATCATAAATTAAATCTAAAAAAAGGGGGAACAAGATATATATATATATATTTTCCTTCCCCCTTTAGGAATAGTCTGAATTTAATTAGCAAAAACCAGCACACATCAGGGACATATTGGGGAGCATCAAAATACATTATGTATTTGATCACCTTATGCCTATAAAAATGGCTAAATAATTTAAATGCAATTCAATAAAATGTGTTTTCAATGAGAAGCTTTGGCTCTCGGTGATGGATTAAAAGCTTCACATAACCCAGAGATTTTATAAGCTACTGCCAAACAAATTCAAAGTAAAAGATTATATTTTGCTTCCTTCTTTTATGTAGCAAGATTTCTTCATTTTTCGCTTTTTTTTTTCATAACAGCAGTGGAATAAATATATACAGCATCATTTAAATGCTTTATGAAAAGAAAAAAAGAAAAAAAAAATCCAGAGCTATCACCTCATCATTTAGAAGAAGAAACTCACTTGCTTGTTCAGCAAGTGTTTTATTTCCTACTTACCTCTATGTAGCCCCCTAAAAAAAATAAAAGATTTAGGGAAATTTATCCTGGCATACACAGAACAATACTGAACCTCATTATAAATTGATACTTCCACGAATTAAACATGTTAATCTTTTTGGAAACTTTCTTGAAAAAATCTTTCTTCCATCTAGTAACAGCTACAAGTCTATTGAACAAATTATTATCAGGAATAAAACTAAGAATAATTGTGAAACATATGTGCTTGATTCTCTGTTCATCACTTCTTTGTATTGCCTTTTACAGTAGTGCCATTGTTATTTAATGATATTTCATACTCTCTTACTCTAATATAAGTTACCAGATGAAAGAATATAAATAATCAGGTCCATAAATATATAACCATATACACTCTCCATCTAGGGATACGTAAGGTCTGGTCTATTCAATGGACTAGTCC
This sequence comes from Crypturellus tataupa, assembly GCA_034781795.1. NCBI lineage: Eukaryota > Metazoa > Chordata > Aves > Tinamiformes > Tinamidae > Crypturellus > Crypturellus tataupa. The sequence goes on from JAWLRI010000421.1 coordinate 192,715, forward strand.
AAGTGACTGACATGTATTTACTAACAAAACCTGAGCCTCTCCAAATCTCCTTAAAAGTCATTAAATTTGAATAAATAAGTCTTTAAAAAGAAAAATTCCTGCTGTGGGTAAACCAGTCCAGTGCAGTTCTTAAGTATGAGAGCAAAGTTGAATTTAGAGACTTCAAAGATGAACATAGCAACAGCCAATTATTTTTTAGTCCTTTACTCTTGTCATGGGATCCATGATCTCCAATTAGGCAGTGGGATGTCTGATGATTACACAGCAAAAAAATGGTCTTGCAGCATGATATTCAGGAAACATACAGAATAGAGAGATGGGCACATAGGCACATGAGCACATCCTGCATGAGATGGACATATAATCTTTGGATGACAATGGTGCTTAGATATAAAGCCCAAGTAGCTTATTCAATCAATATGGGAACAATGACAACCAGGTTTACATCAGGATTTTAGGTGCTGGGCTTACAGATTGGGGTTTAGTATCCTAGATTTCATTTATAACCTATTTTAGGTCATATTTTGAAAAACAAATGCACAGTTTCTGCTCTTGTCTTGACTTTGAGACCTACTTCTTATGTTAATTTGGATCTTTTTTACCCAGCTCATTGAAACCAGTGTATGAAAGATGACAAAATATTTCAAGTTACAGCCAAACTGAAGGCTAAATAGTCATAATTTCTGTTGTCAGACATATTAAAGATACCCTGCAGGAATCAAAATGAAGTAAAGGGCTGAGAAAGTCTGACTCAAACCTTTAAAATATAATGTGAACCACCATGGTAGTGTTTTAATTTATTTATTTATTTAACTGATATGCTTGGAAGCCTTGGTTGACAGTATCCCGCAATACTTCTTGTTCCTGCCTAAATGCACTGGAAGCAGCAACTAATGGCGTAAGAGTTTATTTTTTAATGAAACAAAAGATGAGTGGTAAAATAGAAGAATAGAGGTTATTAGAGCGGTGTCACCACCCATGACACTAGGTGAAGCTAGGAATAAGATGTTTCCTAGTTGTCTAATGTCTTAACCATTATTTAGCACCATCTTTTTTTTTTTCGTGAAACAGTAAATTGGACAACGCTTACAAAGTCCCATCAAGTTAATACATTTTTTTTCCTCGGGTTCAACAGTGACTAGCTCAATTTGCATTTAAATGGGTGAAGCAAGCCTGTTTACTTCCACGGCTTGCATTAAAGATGGCTTTAAGGAGCAGGTCCTGATCAGGTTGCATTTTCCTTAATTTTTTCCTCTTTTTTTTTTTTTTTTTTTTTTTTTTTTTTTGAAGTTAAGCATTGACAAGACAGAATTGACTCTCTCTGCCCTGTACTGTCACTGGGTACTTTTACATTTTCTTAACATCTCTTTGTTTACGGGCCAGTCACTACTCGGGGAGCAGAAGCCATGTCTAGAAATCTGCGTCCCAGCACATCAGAAATGTCACTTGAGGAACAGATCAACACAATTATCGCCATTATTCTTCTCTCCTCTAAGGAATGTTTCCAGGTCGTAGACACCTATTGTGGATGCTCTGGGAATAATGAAATCCATTAACAGATTGTTAATGTGACTTGGTAACAGACCAAGCAGAGACTTACAAAACAATAAAGCTTTACAATCAATCTGATGTGTAACTAGGCACTGATGGAAGCAGGTATAACATTAGTTAGGGCCAAAATTTAACTCTTCTCAGCACTTCCAGGGTACAGAGCCCGTGGAAGCTGTCTGAATCACAGGAATAAGTGTTTTGAGGACCATAGGCTCAGGGGTTTCTGGCAGATGACCTGCTGAAGCTAGATTGACCTAATAGGTGTCCCTGGGAGCTGACAGAGGAGCATTTCTCACTCTCCAGAGAAGCACAGATTTTTTAAAAAATATTATTATTATTATTATTAATAATAATAATTTTATTAGTCTCTGTTCTTCCCATAGGGATAGAAGTTTTTTTCAAATTTGCTTTCTTAGAGCTGACATGATGCAAGAGCTAGTAAGAGCTGTTGTGCCCCAGCATTTCTGCCATCATGTGCTCCATAAATGGTCAGTAAGAGAAAGCAGAGAAATGAAAATACAAAATTACTTCAGAAACAATATTTGTTTTCCTTTACTTGTGCTGCTTGGGCAGGTCACATCGGCTGGGGCCGAACCAGGCCCAACTTACTTGTTGTAAACTCCTTTTTTATTTTTTTTTGCTTTTCCCTTTTCCTCTCTTTTTCCTCATTCTTCTTTTTTTTCTTTTCCTTCCTTCCTTCCTTTTCTTTTTCTCTTCTCTGTTCTCTCTTCTCTCTTCTCTCCTTTCCCTTTCCCACTCCCCCTCCTTCTTCTCCCTATATAATTTTTAGGAGTCTGGAAATTTGAGTAAAACATTTTGATTGTTGTTTCTGCATATTAATAATATAAGGAGAAACTGAAAAGCTCCAGGAATCTGACTTCATGCCATGGAGACTATGACTTCTAATGCAGGAAATCTGGAAATTTTGCCTAATGCAGGAAATCTGGAAATTTTGCCGCATTACATATTTGGACCCAAAATCCAAGGATGGATGTCCTTTTGATGAACTCTTGCAAGTTACTTCCAAATATGATCTTGTTTGGGCTCAGGGAGCTCTGTTCAGCCTCATTGCCCAGATGGTTTGAGATGGTCCCTCGAAGATACAGTGGTCCTCATCTTCAACTGATGTTTGCTGTTCTCTGTGTGCTCCTTCACCACATACCAGTAGAAACTGTGATAGGTACGTCCGTGGGTGCATTAATGTGGCCTCTTGTAACATCTCCAGCATCTTAAAATGGACATGCATATGCAGAATAAGAAATTTAAGACCTGGGAAACACCAAAGTCCAAAAATGAAATTCTTGTGGGCTTTAAAAGCCTGTGTAGGATGACAAATTAGCAATGTTATTGGAATAACAGTTTTGGACTTGAGGATTTAAGTTCCTCTGAAGTCATACATGATACCTGTAGGACCTTCTGCAAGGCAGGGTGCTGCATCCCTGCTGTTCTTCCTTCATTGTAGACAGGCTGACATTTGCTGTATCGATGGGTGCTTTTGGCAGTCTCCATTTCTGGGTCTTCAGGCTGAACTGCCTTTATAGTCTGCAAGAGTGCAGCAGTGACTATGCTAATCCACGAGTTAAGGTTTAGAGCATCATAGCCGGTGATAACAAGATATTTACAGCCCGAGCAGACTCAGATTGAGCTGTGCGCTCTGTCATTTTCATTTTATGAGTCTGCTCCATAAAACTGTTCCCATATGGTTAAAGTTAGGGATAAACAAACAGATTCTGATCAAATAAGAAACCACTCAAATCTTTGCCCAAGGTTCATAATGAACTTCTATTTTTTAATCTCTGAAAATATTGCTTATGTAAATTTTATTTTTTCCTCTTTTTGTCTGTTGCTTTTTTTTTTTTTTTTTTAACCTGAGACTTAAAAACAGACAGAAAAGCTGTTTTATATTAGCTCTCCTTTAATCAGATAGAAGTGGCAGTAGCAGTTTTACAAGCTGCTGACATGCAAAACCAGGAAAGATCAAATATATAGCCCCCATCTAGAGCCCAGTGCAACTTCTTTTCAGAGTTAGTTTTTGGAAACAAAGGAAGATGAAACAACTCAGAGCATCTCTGCCTTACGTGGCCTGAGGTACAGAGAGCCTCAAACCATCCCTGACCCATCCTGCCACATCCACAGGCTACGTCACCATGTGGATGCACCAGCTCAGCTCTGGACTCGAATCAGCCACGTTTGCACGGCAGACCTTGCTTTTTAGATTCTTTGCTGTGCAAACATGATTGCACCCTACTGATGACATGGCTCTGCTTGTGTTTCCCCAACTACTGTGTTGGGCTTGTACCCCTACAGCGCTGGGTAATACAACCAAATTCCCTTCTGGTATGGGGAAAAAAAAAAAAAAAGGAAGGTGATATATTTCCCCCTTTTTATCCTCAGTCATCCTTGTGATAGCAAAGCATCTTTCTTTTCTTATAAAAATAATGCTGATCCCTGGGTATAAGAAAGTCAACACTGGTGAGGGGTGTGTGTATCTTTTTCAGACTGACTGCTCCTTTCTTCAAAAAAACACCACCTTTTAGGCATGGAAACAGTTTTTCAAAGGGAAATTTCTGCATTTGTTAGCTTTTCTGTTTCTTGCTTGCCTTGCTTATATATTGCTATGTGCTACCATTCAAGTCACTGAATATAAACATAAAACTGAATGTAGTCTAACTTGTCTCATGTCACAGTACAATGGGCCTGGGATGTCTCAATTTAATTGCTGAGCCGTAACAAAAGTGTGTCTACCTAAACGAAGCCATGCTAACTTCACACTACCAGGGCCTAAGGACTTCAAGAAGAGCAGAGGGAAGCCAATCACATTTTCTTATAAATGCACTTTTCTCATAAATGGGCTCTCCAAATAGGCCATTGTATTATAAAAGCAGGATACATGGGAGGTTTGAGTAGCATATGTGGATGCTGCATAAACCAAACCACTCCTGGGCCTGTTAGAAGTAAACTTTGGAGTCTTCTGAGATTTGTGCATCCCTAATCACCCATTTATTTTCTGCCTGCTGCAATAGAGTTACTGGACAAACTGTGCTCGAGTTGCCAAATGTTCCTACTTCATAAAAAAAAAAAAAAAAAAAAAAAGAATCCGCTGTGTTTTCTGTGAAAGACTGGAATGGGAGAAATCAATAAGTAAAGAGCCCACATCATGCTGCAGTGCCGGAACCAGAGTGTGAAGGCCCAGCAATTAGGGGTTTAAGAGCTGTCGAAACCTTGGCTGAGGGGGAAAAAAGTCACTTTTCTCTGACCAGACTTTTAATCTTGCTTGATGATCCATTTCTGCTTGCTATAAAAAAGGTGTTTGATTGAGAGGCACTAAGTAGGTGAAGCGGGATTGTGACAATGAGAGGTCATGGAACTGCCCTGTTTTTGGGCAGTTCCTCCCAGATAACAGAAAGCTTTCAAAGATTTTGTAAGCAAAGACAGGAAGGGACCTTTTATAAAGCTGCTTAAAAGTGGTAGGTGCACATCACTTAAGGGGCTTAGAAAATTGAGGAACAGAGACCTTCTTCCCAGATTGTGGAGGGTCAAAAGTCTACATTCACCAGCTTGAATGAATCTTTGGAGTAACTTTGCAAGATATCTTTCCAAGTTGAAAAAATATTATTTGAGCGTGTAGGTCCCTGTACGTTCTGGAGGTGGGCATAGGTCGTACCTTGGTGCATAACTATGGGTTGCATCTTGGGTGGGCTGGTGTGGCATGACTCAAAAGCTCCTCTTTTCCTCTGAGTTTGCTTTTCTGGTCGGTTTGACTATTACAACTTCAATTAAAATAGTTAATATCTGGCCTCAGAATGATGATTTTCTTTGATATTTATTTTTTCTTAAAAATATCCCATATCATTGAAGTGTAGGACAAGTGGATTCCAGGGATCACATCAGTGAAAAGGCACAGAATTAGATGAGACTATTGAAACTCACTTTTGTCTTGATCCTGTCTCTGACCTGAATCTGCCATGTGCCTAACCTCTGCAAACCGTTATGAACCAGTTCAGGTTACTAGGCAAACAGAAAGCTTTATTATTACTACTGTCATTTTACTGGCTTAGTTTTCTTCTGAGTTAGAGAATTGAAAAGTACTTTGGGAACCAAGGGCTGGCACTAAGAGAAGTGCAGAGCCACATAGCTGGAGCAGAGGCAGAGGGATGTAAAGGGGTAGGTATTTGCTTTTGATGTTAGCAGGGAAGTTAGATGGGTACAACCAACTTGGCTGACAGGGCTACAAGCCTGCATTTCCACATGAAGCTAGTAAGTTTCAAAAAAAAAAAAAGGAACAAAAATGCTTAATTTTATCCTTCCATAACTTGTACCAATTATTGGATTTGAACCTGCAAAGCCATACTTGTACTCGTGCTAGCACACATGCAGGGACTCAGGCAGAAATCCCTGGCAAATCCCTGCTTGTATGAACAGATGGGCAGTAGCCCATCCTTAGTACCTAAGTACCTTAATAGCCAGTTGAGCTACTATAGTTCCTTCAAAATGGAAGGAGTAGCATTTCTCACCAATCCTGCCTAAGGATTGATAGTCCTCGACAATCCTTAGATCAAAAGAGATGAGTGTTATTTCTTAGTATACAGTTAATATATTGTATATATTATTAATATGCTTATATATTAACAAAGACATCATTTGATGTTCTTGCCCCTTAGTAGATATAATGTCAGGCTTTCGTGGAATTCAGTGGTCAGTCGTAAGACTGCTTTAATTCCTTAAACAATTATGGAATGGGGTGCAATGATATAAAGAGCACACTTTATGCCCAGGAGTTACGGTGGCCAGGAACAGCTTCTGTCTCAATCCTTCTATCATCTTCTCCCTGCAGATCCACCTTCGAGTGTAGCAAGTATTTGGACTGAGCAGAATCCGACTACCACAGAATATGTATTTGCCCCATTGGCCAGAGAGTTAGTAGAAGGATTACACCTTGTAAAGCTCATTTATCTTCCAACTATCACTTTGGAGAGCTGCAGATTCATCCTTTCCTTGACCCAGTGCCAAGTGCCATCTGGCTGGTTGTATTTTACTCATGGCACATGTTTCATCTAACAAACACTTTCCCATTTGAAGAATTAGGCTTACTCATGGATACTGGGAATAAAGCATTTCAACCAAACAAGGGTCTGCGCTGAAAAATGATGAGATCTGTTGAGCACATCAAAGCAGATAGTGATTTGACCTGTCATGTAGTTCAGGTGTAATATTTTTCATGCTGTTTTGAGCTTGCATCCTATCCTCACCCAAATTATACTGGATTTTTTTTTGAGTCAAAAACTAGTGGACATCAGCAGGTGATTTGTTTTAATGCCAAAAGGAGGATTTTGGCTAAAACTGTGATGTAATTGCTACTGTAATTGACCCCATGCTGGAAAGGCAAGAAACCTGTCCTATTTTGCATCTGTAGCTTCTGTGTTCCAGGTCACTGTTTCAAGCCCAACTTGATGAATTGTCAGCTCCCAGGATCCGAACGAGATACCCTTCTGCCCTTGTTTTCCCCAGAATGGAACAATAGCAGCACTGCTAGTCTGGCAAAGGATAAAACATAGGGACTCACATAAAAAGGAATGAATATAATAACTTATAATTATAAAACTCAGAGGGGAGAAAAAGAATTCAGATTAACTCCAGTCTGCTCTGGAGACTTTTAATTAGAAACTCCAGTGGGAAATGCGGAATAACATGAAAAAAAAAAAATCTCAAGTCTAAAATGGACATATAGGGGTATTAGTAAGAGAATTCAAACTCAGAAGAGATGAGATGTAGAATGGCATTGCCATCTGCAGTCATTAGAGTGCGGATTAGTTCTTGCTTGCTTTCACTGTTAGCCTGAGTGATCACAGGAATATTTGCTTCTCAGTTAAGTAAACTAGATAATTGCCACGCTAAAATGTCTGTTTTTCTGAAAAGGACAACTGGAAAGGACTCCTCGAATGACAGAGGGGAATTGACACTCTGTACTTTTTAAAATACTTAGGAATTTTAGCGTGAAAGTTAATTCTTTACCAATACTGTGAAGCATAGCAAATCCTCAGATGCATGTGCAACTAATGCAGTGCTAACAGAATAAAAATACTGCTCCTGCCTTGACATCCATTTCCTGTATCTTGTTAGAAAATTCCCTTAACCTCCATAGCTGTGGATATCGACATGAAAACAAGAAAAGATCATTAAACTGTGTTATTTTTCTCTCCGATGACACTGATGAATAATCATTTAAAAAGAAAAGGTCAGTCTTGTGAACTCTGGAGTGCACTAGAAGACTAGGAAGGGGAAAAAAAAAAAGTTTGGATGCATAAGGTGAAGTATTTAATACTATTACATATAAATTGTTTGGGTTTTCAACTACAATTACCAGAAGGCAATTTAAATGGTGGCACAATTTTCTCCATGCTGATGGACTGATACGGATATAATAGGAATGTCACTACCATTTAAACTTGTTTTCAACATTCAAGATATGCTGACATGCCTATCTAAGATAAATATTTTTTGATAAATTTCCTTGTTCTGTCCATCTTTATTTTGCTTAGCCAGTCCATCTCCTAGTGCCGTGTTGGTACTACAGTTGAATATTTGAGCCATTTTAACAAACAAACAACAAAAAAAGATACAAATCTAATGAAGCTGCTGGCTGATGAATACAATTTTTTGTTTGTTTGTTTGTTTTATATGGATTAATGCCACTGGATAAACCATGTTTGGACATTTGTGATCCATTGAGCTACTCACATAAGTACATATGATTTGAGACAAAAGTCTAAGTCGGTAAGCTTCATGGTTGAGGCCAGTGCATGAACCTATGCATGCCATTCAAACACAAGAAGTCATGAAAACACTCTAGGAAGAGTTGGATTTGAAGATGAGATTGAATCCTGATGTCTTCCAGTAAAGAAGTGATTTCTGGGCAGTTTTAATTAAGATACCAGCTTGAGCCCGAAATTTATCTTTAAGGGAAGGCATTCAGAAAGAGAAGAAATGCAGTAGCTTTCATATTCAGATTAATGTGAATTAATGGTGCCCAAAAGATGGATTCCTAAATCTTTCTTAGATTCAAGTCAGTAGGACCCATGAACTGCCTGCAAGACACTTATAAATAAGACAGAAGGGAAAGCATGGATATACAGAGCTCAGATGAACGATGATGCAACATTTTTTTTTTCTCAAGAAAAAGGAAAACTCTAAGAAAAAAAACTTTAAGAAAATAGGATAAGTCAATAAAGATCATGAGATGGATAAAAATGATGTTTCCATCATTATAAACTGATCAAGAAATATCAAGTAATAAGAGAAATTCAGTTAGAGTGGACTAGGTCCAGCTGGGTCTTTTCCAATTATTTATTGCTATGAGGCAAGTACAGCAGTTGTCTTTGAAAAGGGATGTCCTGGGATGGTGGGATACTGGAAGACATTATATAGAAAGAAAGTGCAAGGTAGCCAGATTTGTGTGCACACAGTCATGAGTGTATTATGAGGGTTTTAAATATGCATGCAGAGACATAAGGAGTTAAAAAGTTAGCAGTGTTTGCTTTAAATTATGGCACAAGGCAAATTTCACCCCTGTTTCACTTGCTTTAGTCATGTGAAATTACCCCCCCATGTCACATATTCATTGCCCTTCATGAGAAGGGTGGAGTTATCTTGTATTCAGAAATACTGATGGACAGTCACTGAATGGACCAGTTGCTGTCTACAGGTAATACACAGGGAGATTGGCAAAATTAGCTTAGGCCAGGACAGGTGTAAGTAGTGCAATCCATTCTAGTTTAAACTTAATGTAGCAAAAGGCCAATCTGACATGACAGTTTTGAAACCAGTTGCTGAAAATGTACTGCACGGGCGTTTGGATCTTTAACTTACTAAAACAGATTCTGATCTTATAATGGGAGAAAAACAATCATGGTAGTGCTTCTGCTGTTAGTCTCATTAAGAGTCTATCATGTGGGTTATCATTAGTAGCAAAGAGTAAAAGTTCCATTTGGAAAAAAAAAAAAAAAGTTTTCCTGCTTTTTTTTCTTCACTAGAGACGAACTTGTTCTGTGCACATCAAGTGCACAAAAAAATGCACAACAAGTATTTCTAGAGCAAGACTTTTGCAAAGTTTCAACAACTTATTCCAAATTGTACTTACATGGAAGACTGGTTCTAAGATCTGCCTACATCTTTTTAAATACAGGCTAAAAATGTGGGGAAATTTATTTAAATTTGAGGGCTAACGTTGCTCTCATGAATAGTAGCTAATATCTTTTCATGAAATTGTGCTCTAAATACTTACACTCAGCTACTACTGTATTTTGAAACTGTTAAAGGGCATTAGGAAGATAGAGCACAAAGGTTATAGAATAATTGCATCAAAAATGCTTTGTTTTTAAACTGAGTTACTTAGTAAGTCTGTGTTCCTATGTTATTGAGAAAGCTTCAATGGCCATCACAAGCCTAACAAGTTTGAACTGGAAGGGCACATAATAAACAGTGAAAATTTAACCAGTGTCGCAGAAGGAAACATAGAAGTGAAATTTAAGCTGAACATAAGATGAGGAAGCTTCCTGAAAACTGAGGAGTGGCAAAGCTTCCAGAAGGCTTCACTGTCCATTGATTTCCCTGAAATGTGATCAATGGAGAGTTTTGTTACATATGAAATACAGTATTACATAACACATATATGTTTATATATAGAGAGAAATTTCCCTCAGTCTGCCTTGAGTTTCATTTCATTTTATACTCTTTACAGCTCAACTCCCTGTTAGAAAATGTTTCAGGAATTTGCTCCAGCACATTACAAAATCCAGAATAAAGGACTCCCACTGATTTTCTGAATCTTTCAGTCAGGCTCAGCTTGGCACATCAAACATTTATAAAATGAATTTTGAGAGGCAGTTTGATTTCAATAGATGTAGACTAATTTACACAAAGCTAGTGACAAGGTGTTTTTTGTGGGCATGCTGTAGTCAGACAGCTATTTCTAATGTTTCTGGCAAAATTTTTCATTGTTTAGAATGGATAATATTAATTTTGGTAATGTCATTAACAAAAATGGGCTTTTATATTAAACTTTCTTAACTTTATTTCTGATTTTGTCTTGTTTAAGAAATCTTGCTGTCCTTCCCCTTCCACTATTTTTACATACTCTATTGTTTCTTTTTTATAATTTATATTCCATTATTTCATGAGAAATTGATCATGAGAGATTGCTGCTAAAACTACCTGTAAGTGTCTTTGAGTTCCATAATATTTTTTAAGCATTCTTTAGAGTTACATTTAAGCATTCATTTACATTTATTGTTTAAGCATTCTACGACAGCAGTCTTTTTGTTCTTCTCTTTGTCAATAAGACTTCAAAAGAGATTCTGAGAAAGGACTGTAGGGTTGTCCTTAAGATGTGGGCAAGGATTGTTTTTTTCAGTATTTCTACACCTAAGAGATCTCTAGAAGGTGTGAGCAACTCTTGATCTTACTGATATTCTTACTATACAGAGTAATAATACTTTTAAATGCATGTTGCTATTCCTTTGGCTAAAGCTCTTTCCAGTGCTTTATCAAAACTCAGAACATGACAAAGATGAAAGTTTTTATGGTCTTAGCCCATTAGCAGATATTAAAATCTGGGTTTCTGGAGAGCTGAAAGAAGACAGATGATGTAGTGGGCGGCTGCATAGATTCCCAGGTGAGTTCATATATTTTTCCCCTATCTCTTACCATGCAAGAAATATGATTTTTGAGTCTGAAGGATTGGATTAGCAATAGGAGCTGCATGCCAAACTCCCACAGAAAGCTTTTCATTATGGATTGTAAAACCATGTTTAGAATGAGCACAGACAAACTTGAGTATAAGCAAAGGTGCCATCTCTAAGATAGATTGCCAGGTCACAAGCCTGACCATAAGGTATTCATGCTCTGTGCACTGTTAATGCGGAATGACAAAAGACACTCCCAAGACATTACATATCACAGACCAGATAACACCAGAAATATCCCTAGCACAGATTTTTTGTTTTCTCAAGAGCTCAGTGCCAGATTTTTGAAGTATGCAGCACCCACTGCTTCTTCTCAAAACATCTCAGTTTCAATTTGGGTTCTAAAAGATCAGCCATAGGATCAAAAAACAATATTTTAGGAAGTGACCATTTGTCACCTGATCTTCAGTAAGAGATGAGTGCAGCAAGAGGAAAAAAAAAAGAAAAAGTAATTTTAACTTAAAAACACTTCACTGGGAAACTTTCTATTTATTAAAAAAAATCCTTGGTTGACGACAAC
>JAWLRI010000421.1:204625-240147 GCA_034781795.1 Crypturellus tataupa
ACCTCCATGTGAGGAAGAACTTCTTTGCTGTGAGGGTGCCTGAGCCCTGGCACAGGCTGCCCAGAGAGGCTGTGGAGGCTCCTGTGCTGGAGATCCTCAACCCGCCTGGATGCCACCCTGTGCCCCTGCTCTGTGTGTCCCTGCTGGAGGAGGGGGGTTGGATCGGATGATCTCTAGAGGTCCCTCCGAAACTCAACCATTCTATGTGATTCTGTGAAAAACAAAAGTGACACCAAAAAACCTTACATTCCTGGCATGTTGTTTTCAAAATGCTAAGTGTAATGTGCAATAATGTTATCTCTGCTCTGTCACGATCAGTAACAAACTACAGCTTCTCAGCTCTGTGTTTGATCCCTATCCAGAGGCCATATTCTGTCCCAAAACACAATATTCCTGAAAAATCTAACCAATTATGAATGTTTATACCCTTCTTTTATCTGTATATTTTGAGGGGAAAGTGTAAACCAGCAACTATACCTGAATGGAAACCAAGGTTTTCCACTCTGACCACTTAGACAGAATAGCTATATGCTGAATGACATCACATGCCTTCTGTCCTGATTTATTAGTTTTCATTTAGTAATTATCACATTTCCAGAAATCTCCCAAATACTAAAAAAATCATTGTGCTCCTTGTCGAAAACTATCTAGCCTCTTGGACTTGCCAATTAATGACGTGGAATAAAGTCTAAATATAATATATTTAACTGAGATGGGTACAACAGTGGAACAAGGGTGGTCAAAAAGCATTTTGACAATTATCATCAGTTATCCAGTCCCCAGAAACAGCTCTTCCTTAGGAGTTGAATGGGGAAAAAACAAGACGGACAGTAAGCTCTATCCAAACTTACATCATTTCCAGCATATACGCTAATAATATTATAATTTTTTTTCTTCTAGAGAAATCTTTTTTTTTTGTATATTCAAGGAAAAGGATTTTCGAAGATTATCTATAAATGCATCATCTGGTGACATTTACCCTAATAGCATAATTAAGACAGGACTAAATTAAGAGCACTCTTAATGGGCTTTTTCCATGCCACTTATTATTTATATATCTCTGGCAGTTCTGTCCTTCTTCATATTTCACATTTATATTTCGGAAGTGTTGGAACGTAATCTGCAAGGCATTCTGCACATATATCATGATAAAAGTATCTTTCACAGGTAATTTGTATTTTAAAGGGAAAGGTGTTCTTTTTCCTCCCACCCCTCAGATTAAGGATACAACCCCACTACCTTTAAAATGTGATTTAGCCTCTGAGTTCTGCAGGAAGAGCACTGAGATACCCAGGGACAAGGGGCCTAGAGAGACTTCTGCACATGAAAAGCATCAGTAGCCCAAACCTTAACCAGACCCGGTTTAGTCTCCCCAGACTCCCTAGTCTCCCAGGTGAATTACAGACGGGAGTGAGAACTGTGGGAACAGAGACCCTGCTTCTTTTTTTTTTTTTAATCTTATCTGGAAACCTTAGTCATTTTCATTGTTTTTTGCAGAATTTTTCTATTCCTACCATGTCAAGTGGGCCAAAATGATATTCAAGGTGAGAACACAGTCTACCCCTGATTTATCGTTCTTTGCTTTGTGGTGCCTTGTGCAAATCAAAAAAGTTGCAGTCATGAAGTAAAGTTGCTGCTTTTAGCTCCCGGAGTGGGTTCACTGCAAATAGGGTCTGTGAGCATCCAAATAAGAAAAGAAAAGAAAAAAGGAAAAAAAAAAAAAAAAAAAAAAAAAAAAAGGACAGGGTGCATAATGGATATTTAGTAGATCAGAGGTATTTCAAATTATCTTTGGACAGCTTCTTTCAGCAGATAAATCAATATTCAGCCTCTCCTTTTGTCAGGTTGTGATGGTGGTATGAAAAAATAAGCTTTTGTTTACATCTGAAGATTAAAAGCGGCATAGTGTTAGAATATTCAGTGGAAGCGCAGTGATAGATAAGATGTCAAGGAGAGCTCCAGGAACTACAACAATGCTTTAAAAAGATAAATAAATATACAGTGTTATCTCCTAAGCAGGAACCTCGTACAACTTCACTTTTAAATATGTATGACCAGAACACTCTTTGTTCTATCCACCTCTTCACGCACTTGTAAATGCTCCCTTACAAGGCAAACCAAGATGACTATGGAATAGATTACCTGAAGTAGCCAACATACTACTGGCATATTCATGAGCAGGGTAGTTAAAACGATTGTGAAAATATGTTGTAAATAATAAGTTCGTGGCAGTTGGGACTTGAGAGGAATGCATAGGGAACGTAAAGTTTTCTGGCTTTATTGTTCCTCAGCAATTCCTCTGATTCTGGGTTCAGATTGCAAGAAAAATTTTTTTAGCGCTCGTCGACCTCTAATGTGTAGAGAATCTTCTGCATTCTTGAGCAAGATCTCGTATTTATTATCCTTAGTCCAGTCTCTTGGGAAATAAATTTGCTCAAGGTGTGTTGTGGGACTAATCACAAGCTGGTCCCCCAGCACTGCCAGAGCCAATGCACCGCTTTGTAGAATGGTTTGGCATAAAAATTACCGACAAGCATGGAAAGTAGCTCAATCTGATAGACAATTCTAGAGAGGATTTTTCTATGCACATCCAGTTCTTACATTATACACCTTTTGACTAGAGGTAATTTAGCACATCTACATTACTAAGTAGGCTTGGGTTTAAGATATTAGAATTAAAAAAGAAAAGGTTTAGTTCTTTATTTTTCTGGGTATGTGTAAATTCAAAGATCCACATAAAAACTACTCCCTACACAGAAAAATATACTTGAGGAACATACACATCTCACATCTTACAAGAATTAAAGCTCTCAGTGATACCACAGTAGAGCAATTTCCAACACATGAACATAATGTATTGACAGAGGGATATCCCTCTGCATCTCTGTTTTCAAAGTTTACCAGTTTAAACAGTGCTGCCATTAGAAAACATTTTCATATCATAAAATCTTGTGTAGCTAGACCTTGGGGAATGTGTTTCTTCTGAAACTCACCTTTCTGGGTCTTGCTAAAGTTTAATGCAGCAGTGATAAGAGATAGGAGAATGGGATTAAACAGAAAAATGAAATGGGGAAGGGGAAACAGTGGGGTTGTATCAGTCCCACAGAGGATCTTCCCATACGTTACTCATCCTTGTACAGTGGACTGGGAGACCATATTGCATTCAGCTGCTTCCTCTTGCTTGTTTTACTTATTTTAGGCCAGCCCTGTGCCAACCAGTGCCAAAACTCGAGAATAAGATGAGAGTGATTGCATAATATCCCAATAATAAGGATGTATAGCACACTTCTGTGAGGTCAAATTAGAAGATATAGATTACTAACATTTAGATGATCTACTTCACTCCCTTTTCCCACTTCCTGCATCTGTTTTTGTTCTTGTCTTTCATACTGACTCTTTCCTTCTTTGGTTTCAAGATGGGACCTGCTGAAGTTCAAAGATGCATTTGCAACAGCTGCACATCTGAAGGCCATTCACATCATAGCCATGATTTGATGTGTAAAGAGCCAGTCCTGCAGTATGTTATAAGTAAATATAAATAACAATATTACAATATATAATAAGTAGCAATATAGCAATAAGTGTATCATAAGTACAGTATGAGACTCAGCAAGAGAGTATAGAGCAGAGGGAAAATTGGGAAGTGATCCTGACTACCATAGAGTCTCACCAACCACCTAACACTTTGACGTATCTGTCTCTATACAAAATCCTTTTAAAAAGAAAACATTAAGTTTCTGAGTGAAAGAGATGCCATGCTGTCCCCTATATTCTCTTTAAAATTATTCAAACAAGTCATGCTTAGCACATTATTTAATCAAAGCCCTTTTGTGTGATTTTATTGAAATAAACAACTGATTTTGTTATCTATATGACCTCCAAATGCATATTACAACTTACCCCATGCCATGTTTATGATATCAATGAATAATTCACACATCTGTCTAAGTCACTGCATTTTTATCATCACTTAAGTCATCTTTGGCTGTATTTTTACTTCTGTCTTATTCAGGATCTTGTCCTTTCTTACAGGCTGCTTGCTCTTTTCTTGGATAATTTGCCAGAAAGCAAATTATCCAAGAGAAGAGTAATCAGAATTACCACTACTGTTCAACATCAGCATGTAGTCTGTGTTCTTTTTTTCATGCAAGTAATTGCTTCTATGTCCATTTAAATGCAGAATCAAATAAAGACAAAGTGGAAAACTTGGTGATTACAACATGCAAAATGCAAGCTTTTGGAAAGTGTGTTACATATGTAAAGCAGTGAGACATTTCTGGTGATGTGAAAAGCAAAATACAATGAATTTCAACCATATAGCATTTATTGCTCAGAGCTCTAACACTGTAGCATTTATTTTTTACTTAAGTATTTGGTAAAATTGGAGCACATGAAACTCTCCATGCCCTGTACACAGTTAAGTAAATGCTTCAGTTTTAAAGTAAGTTTTGATGAGAGAATAAAAAGAAGGATTTTAGAAAGATTAAAAAAAAAAAAAAAAAAAAAAAACTCTCCCATCACTCTCAACTATCCTAAAAGATGTTGTGCACTCTGGGCAAATTTGTAAGACTTCAGTAATTTGAACAGATTTCTTAATCTCTGTATGATTTGTTGCTTTTTTTTTTTTTTCCCTCCCATAACATTCAATTTAGGAAGAGCTAAAAAGAACTGCTAATTAATTCCATTTAAGGAAGTCCCAGACTGAAGGCCCCAGAAAGCTTGAAATCTGAGGAGAAATCTTCATATTGTGAAATTGTTTGTTCATTTTCATAGACTGAAGATATATGCCTGATGATAGGAAATGTGTATGTTTGGTCTATCTTTCAAATTTAACTGAACTAATCAGAGATTACAAGGTAATTCTGTATTCATAATGATAATAAGGAAAGACAGCTATAGAAAACCTTAATATTTCCTGCTGAAGAAAAAACTATATCAAAAGGTTCTGTGTTAAAATGACTCATGCCCTTTTTCCTTTTCTAAAAGTGACAAAATATATTAAATATAAGAGCAAAGAAGAATAGCGGTCACACATACAAGCACTGCTATGAAAACTTTAAGTAGCAAACCAGCAGAAATCTTGTTTAAATCATATTCTCACTCTCTGTTTTAGCTTGAGGACAAGTGAAGTAGGAGAGAGATAGGGGCGCTACCTCAATGCCACGGAT
The DNA here is from genome assembly GCA_034781795.1 of Crypturellus tataupa. Lineage (NCBI taxonomy): Eukaryota > Metazoa > Chordata > Aves > Tinamiformes > Tinamidae > Crypturellus > Crypturellus tataupa. Next base: position 209,794 of record JAWLRI010000421.1, read on the forward strand.
CCTTATATGGTACATAGGGAGATAAAATATCTCTCCTGTTTTCCCTCTCTTCTAAGTTAAAACACAATAGAGATAAAGAGAGATATAACCCATAGGCTTGCACCTTTGATGGAAACCACAAAGCAAGCAGAAAAAGACAAATGTCCCCCTAATGACACACTCCCTGATAGCACAAAGCCAACTAATTTATTTTCCAAAATACACAGCAGAAAGGACTGAGTCTGTGGAGGGCAGGAGAGGGAGAAGAAAGAAAAGAAACAGGAAGAAGTAAAAGGAAATGCACTAAATTATGGATTTTTTTTTCCAAGGCAATACTGTGTTTTGACCTGGTGAGGTGCTGGTTTCAGATGTGCTTTCTACATAACCACTCTTATGGTAAGACAAAGGAACAATTTTGAGCTTGAAAACTAGCTTGGTTGTTTTATATGAAACCTATAAATTATTCTAAAGAAGTCTTCTATGCAATGGAATTTGATTAAAAAGTCTACCTAAGAGACTCATGTTAATGTCTCTAAGTGGAGCTATCTTGCGATGTCATATCTGTGCTGACAGCATCTTAGCAATGCCTTGGGTCCTTCTAGCATACTCCACAGAAAGAAGCAAAGCAAGAAGTGAGGAAGAAGGGAGTTCGCTAGCTATGAAATACGAAGGTAGTGCTGATTCATCAGTAACAAAACTTCACTTGATGAAAGAATATTCAGAATAGACACTAGCTGTGATGTTTTCCCAAATAGATATAGGACCAGGCTGCAAAAATTGTCCACATGACTGAGAAGGGTATGAAAAAACATTTTTAGTGTGATGTTTTGAACATTACAGTTTTTGAACATACAATGTAGGTACATTTATGACCCCATCACAAAAGTAAATGCCTAACAATTTCTTTTTTTTTGCTATTGCCATATTGTTTATAGCAGAGTGGCTTGGCTTCTTCATGCCCCATCTATAGATCGAAGACAACTATTGACTTCTGTGGAAGGACTTTCCAGTTTCGTAAGTGAGACACTAAGAGCTATCTTCACAAAAGAATTCAGGCACCATAGTTCTGATTATTGTCTCACTATTTATCCCCCTGTGATGTGTCACATTAAAGCTGGGACAGCTATTTTCATCATATGAGGGTCCTATAGTGCTGGTGTGAGATGGTAGAGGCATTGCGGAAAGGAGTTTGCCTCATTGGGCTTCAGATCAAAGACTTGAAAAAGAGATTGTATCTTAATAGTGATGAGCCATTCAGCAGATTTTTTGGGGGGTTTATTTTTTTTTTTTTTCATTCTGTTTTGGGCTACTTTTACAATTATTTGTGTAAAATAGTGGTAAAAGCATTGCAATTTGCAGCTCTGCACCATAAGCCAAATGTCCAAGTAAGGGGTTTAGGAATAATGCACCATTTCTCTTCATGAAATGGACAGTTATAAAACAGATAATTCACAGTACACCTGTACCTACCTCCAGCATCGCAAAACCTTTAACTAAGCAGCTTTTCATTCTCCTTTAAAAGATGTGGGAACAGGCCCGGCAACAGGAGTGGATTAGAAACTTTTTTTGTGTATCTCACATTATAAAAAAACATGGGAATGTTTTGCAATGTTTTATGCTCATTGTGGCTATGATTTCACTACCTTTCTGTGAACTATTTATACGTGTAGGAATGGATGAAAGCATTCTCCCTGGAGAATGAAGGTGAAGATACAAATCGTTGTCTGAATGGTCTATCAAGAACTTGAATAGGGCAATTACCTGAGGAAAAAGTACTAGTTAAGAAAGTTTCAAAGGGTTTAGGAACAATCAGGACAGGAAATGATAAAAAATTATGAAAACACATCAGAAGAAAAGAAAGTCAACAAACTCCTTTTCTTCTCTGAGATAAGTGGTTTAGGCTACTGCGTTAAAGGATTCCTCTCTCCTGTATTCTGTATTTTCCGTGTAAATTTGAAATGTGCGTTATAGTCTTCTGACCTATAAACGATGGTTTGTTTTATGGTTGCTGGCTATTGCTTACCTGGTTTAAGTCTTCAATGCAGAGTAAATCCTGAGATCCTCTAAGGAAACCACACAAGAGTGCTGTTAATTTACAGCATCAAATTTTAAGGAGATGGGAATGTGTTCTCTGTTGTTGAAGGTGTGCTACAGGCAAGCTTCTTTGAGGAGTACATAAGGAGGCAGTAGCTTTAAAAGCTCTCAATGACTTTCCAGGAAACCAGCTGGTAGATGTTTTGTTGTCTTCTCTTCCAGGCCTCCTCTAAATTTGAATCTTTTAAATCCCAGTGACCCTGCATGTTGTTGTAAGTATTTTCCAAATTAAAAATTTTCAGCTGATTCCTTTGATAATCTGCCATTGTGTAAATTCCCGCTAAGTGTGTGGCAAACTTCAGCTTCTGCAAAATCCAGATTGATAATGTCACTCAACTTCCTGCTGAATGGCACTTCTCTGGGAGGAGATTATAAGAAAGAAAGAAAAAATATAGTCCCCTGCTGCTCAGAAAGTATGGTCTTGTGATTAAGACACTCTCTCAGCCTCGGAAATTATGTGTTAATTGCTAGCTCTTGCACAAACTTACTATATGCAAATCACTTTTGCTCCCCCCATGCTTCAGTTTCCTAGCTTTAAACTCAGGATTTACAGCCACCTCTGCTGTAACTACCTCTACCAAAGTCTGTGTAGCCAAGTACTGTGTCTGAGCAGAAAACAACCAAATACTGCTTAGACCTTGGGCATGTCACTTAGCCTGTATTTTAGCTCAATTTACATTTCTCTGATGTGAACCTTGAGCTGTCATATCGCTCATTTATCGGGGTATATGTGCAGTAATATTTTCAGCAAGATTCTGTGAAGCTTTTTCAAACCACTCGATTACCTAGTTTGGAACCAGGGTAGAGCAGGGGATTTCTCTCTTGCTCAATCAGGTTATGTTTGCCAGGCTGAAAGAGAAGAAGGTGAGGAAGAAAATGAAAACTACACTTTACTAAATAACTGGCATCAGGCATTTTGCAGTTCGCATTTTCTCTGGAGGAATGATTGGGGTGTTGGTCTTAAAATCCTTCATGCAATTTTCATGAAAACTACTTGACTTTTCTAGTTAGCTGGAGTCTGCCTGAGGTGAGAGATGTGCATCACCTGAGGGTTAATATCTTTTTTTTCTTTATGCATATTGCTGGTTGAATGCTGGTGCTGAATGCATTTCACATTACTAGTATGATTTGAAGGCACTATCTGAATCCTTACCTGCTATTGCTAGTTTTGTCTTTTATTTCTCCTTTTAGAAGCATTCATTGTTTTTATTTAATTTTTTGTTTGACTGTTTTTTGTTTTCCTTTTTTTCCCCCCCTGCTTTTATTACAGCTGTAAAAATGAAAAATTATTATGTTGTATATATACACAATTTCTTTTGGAACTTTCTCACTCATGACTGACTAATCACTGCTAGGGGATATGGGAACTGCTCTCTGTAATGTGGTTTAAGAAGGATATAAAACTACAGTGAAACAAAGAAACAGAAATATTCGCCACAGTACAAATGGTGCTAAGGTCGTTGTAGTATCTTAGTGCAAACAATATTTTCTTTGCCAGCATCATTATAACTGTATTATATATACACACACGTGCGTTTTATCACCTCATGTTTCTCAGGAATATCATCCTAACAAACTTCTAGTACTTCTGCCAGTTGAGATGAATCCTTGTAGCCAACAGGTAGACAAATATCTCTTGTGCCTAGAGATCTCAGCTGTCCTCTGTAAGTCTGTCTTGCTTCCCAATGACCTGGGTCCTCCCAGGATCTGATCCCAGGAGGATCCCAGGAGGATCTGAGTGAATGGGTAAGAGCTTCATCACTTGCTTCACTATATTTTCTGGGGAGACTCTGTGCCACAATGCTTCCTGTTTTCAGTGCATTACATTCATGTCTTCAAGTTTTAGACTTAAATATTAAGTCTTGACAAACTTGCAAGTGTTGTATAAGATTATTTTCAATATCGAACTCAATATCTTTCAGCAAACTGGAACACAAGTGTAGAGTTACTGGACTTTGTGCTAATATTAGAGGAACTGGAATAAGTCTGAATGAAGAGACTTCCAGGAGAGGCTTCAGTATTTAGCTAAGCAAGCTGTGACACTTGCTAGGAGAGGAGCTGAAACCTGGAGTGCCATCCCTCCATCCACACGTATTCATGGCTGAAGGCAGTAGGTGGAATTCCGGAGCACATCATCTGCTTCAACTTGAGCCAAAATGGGACCATTGGAAGATTCATTGAAAAAGTGCACACCTAATCTGGACTGCTAGTGCAAGCAGACTTTCAGTTCATCTGGAATTGAGCCATCTGCTCTTAGGTAAGTAGTAGAAAGGTTTAAAATGTTGCACTTTTGTTTTGGATTCCCCTTCTCAAAAAAAAAAAAAAAAAAAAAAAAAAAAAAAAAAAAGTCCAACAAGTTCCATGGGAATTCAAACAAGATTTTAGTAGATTTTAGATAAAGGCCATCATTTGGCTTTGTTTTATTTTTTAGCCTTCTTTCCAGTCCAAATCCCCTGCCTTCTCCACAGAACTAAAGGAAGTTGTCCTAACTAAATTCTGACAGGTTGAAATTCAGCTTTGTGCCAAGCTTTGACATGTGTTTTATTCACAAACAGACAAACAAATTAGACATTTTTCTATGTAGAGACGCCTGAATCCCTGCATTTCTTTATATTGTTGCATTTCTTAATTTACTTAGAGGAAACTTTCTAACATGAAAAATTTGACCTGAGCCTTCACACTGCATTAAGGCTGTGTACATTTAAATATATTTAAATACACAGTTGTGTAGCCAGAACAATGCGAATTGAAACGATAGTATAGGTAACAACTTTGTTACCTTTTCAACAAAAGATTTGACCAAGAAAATCAAACAAGGTCATCAAAGTGAAAGCAGAGGTGAACATCTTCAAAGTGTGTCTCACCTTACCAATCTTAGACATCTACTTGAGAGTAGAGCTCTATGGATTGAATCCACTCATTTCTGAATGGTGCTCTTTATTGATGTAATGTTGATTTATATCCCTGAGAATATACAAACCATTCTCTCTCTATATGTTTTATTGATTTAACTGCCCGCTCGTATTGGCCGCGCTGGCAAGCTCGCTACACAGATGCCTGGGCAAAAGCAACTTGTACCACACCCACGGTCTTCTTTTTGTAGCGATTGTTGCAGAAGGCGTTTTCACCTGCAGTTTTAGCCAAGCCCATAGAGGTGCCAGCTATCCCATCCTCTGCCGTGCAGCAGAGGATCCACATCCCTTTCCCTGTTGTTCTCTGTGTGTTTTATGGTTGCCGGTTTCTCTGCAGGTAGCTCAGCGATTAGTGAAGCTACTGACTCTGCCTTTTGCAGCTCATCTCAGGGATCCAGGCAAAACAAGCCCATTTGAAGCAGAGCCCGACGCTCGCAATAATTCCCCATATGTTGATTTTTCACACCAGCCTTGGGTGGCTGCACCTCATTATTTGATTTTCTCTCTGTCGGTTCTGTGTTGTGTGCGTGCGTGGGGATTTTTTCCTTCTAGTTTGAAGCGATTCTGACCTAAATAGCAAGAAAGTGTGGGTGGCAGCTTACTTGTAGATGCTGCTTCAAAGCCTGGAAACGCTACAATCTGCAAATAAGTACTTAAAGGGAGGGGAAGCGGGGAGACGACATCCGTGTGTAGTCAAGCATGCCACTGGTGACAGGGCAATCAGCTGAGGAACCCCAGAGGCCCTGATTTCCACAGGCAACACCACCCCACACGTCCCTGGAGCTCAGGGAGTGGATTTTAAAGGAGGCCCTTGCATATCATGATCTAGTGCGGTTATGGTTTTGACTGAGCAAAACCGAGCAGAAAGGAAAACACTGCAGAAAAATATATATATATATGTGATCCCTCGTAATTAAGTCAAGGAAACATAACAGTTTCTCAAGGAATTTAGGATTACACAGAGGAGAAAAGAAGAAAGAAAACAAGTCATTCTTATGAGCAATGATCAAATATGTTTAAACCCAAAGAGCAAACTCCTGGAAGCAACTGTATCAAAGCACATTACTCAGGACAACTACACCAAAGTGCATTAAGTAGACAATATAGCTTTTACCATAAAAGCCTATATAGGTGTTGAGATGAAACACTCATGGCATTTGTAGATAAGTATGATTAGGGTTGGCAGTTATGTACTTCAAGCTGGTTTTGTTTTGCTATTATGTGTAAGTCTGTCACTACTCGGAAGAGTTGTTTAGTTACTGTATGTATAAGCGCTGAGTCCTGGCTCTTCAGGAGCTTAAGGCTAAATAGGCAGAACAGACAAAAAAGTATGCGTGTGGACAAGATACCCCTTGGACTGAGCAGCAAAGCTCTCTTTAGCTTTGTAGCTGCAAGTCCCATTTATCACTGCAAGTTACTTCACATTTCCACTTTCCCTACAAACCCCTTCGGGAACACCAGGCACTGCTTGGCTTTCTGTTCATGCTCTCTAACCACTTTCTCTGCGAATCATCCTCACTGTGATGAAAAATTATTCTTCGGGAAATTAATATTGAGAGTGCATTTGAGAAACCAGAATTAGGAAAGTGATGCAGAGGATGTGTTGGTATACTAGTGGGAAGAGCAGCTGCAGGCTCTGCAGTTGAACAGCAAGTCCCAAAGTTCTGGATGGACCTGGGGGGCTGCCAAAGCCAAAAGGACCTACAACCTGCAGTCAGCAGCACTAGCATTGTGGTGCTAGCCTTGCATTTAGCCATTTGTCATCCCATTTAGAAAGAAACCAGAAAGGGCAACCAAACATATGTTTACAGATAAGTAAAGTTCTGTCAAAGGTGGCTCTTTTTGGAGTATCTCATACCATTGACTTTGTCACTGAGTCAGACCGGGGGTTGACCTGCTGTAAAGCAGCTCCACAGAGGGATTTGGAGGTCTTGGTAGACAATAGGTTACCCATGAGTCAGGAATGTACCCTAATGGCCAAGAAGGCCAGTGTAGCATTGCCAGCAGGTCGAGGGAGGGGATCCTGCCCCTCTGCTCAGCTCTGGGGACTACCTGGAGTATTGGGGGCAGTTCTGAGCTCCCCAGTACAAAAAGGACATGGAGCGTCTAGAGAGGGGTCAGCACAGGGACTGGAGCATCTATCGTACAAGGACAGACTAAGCGAGCTGGGCCTGTTTAGTCTGGAGAAGAGAAGGCTGAGAGGGGATTTGATCAACATGTTCAAGTACCTGAGGGGTGAATGTTGGGAGGATGGTGGCAGGATGAGGGGTAACAGGTGTAAGTTGAAACAGTCAATTTAATCTCCACGTAAGGAAGAACTTCTTTGCTGTGAGGGTGCCCGAGCCCTGGCACAGGCTGCCCAGAGGGGCTGTGGAGGCTCCTGCTCTGGAGATCTTCAACCCGCCTGAATGCCACCCTGTGCCCCTGCTCTGGGTGTCCCTGCTGGAGCAGGAGTTGGACTGAGTGATCTCTAGAGGTGCCTTCCAACCTCAACTATTCTGGGATTCTGTGAAATCAACAGTATATATGACTGACTACAGAGAAGATGGACTAGATAAAAAACATGACATAGCAGCTTCTATCCTTATCTGGATAACTTTTCTACACCTTAATTGCACTAATCTAGGCTTCATTATCATGTATTTATACTGAGATAAATTATCTGTCTTTTTCTGCTCATAAGTTTTGTCAGTACGAGCAAACTTATCGTTAACTAAGATAACTTTTGAATTTACAATACACTATCTGATAAGTATTCTTGGTTGATCACTTAGTAGTAAATATGAAAATTTCTCCTTATAAGTGAAATATAACATAGATTACAGTTATTACAAAATAAGAACATATCTGGACAGATGCCCAACTATACTTCAATTTGCCTTGTAACACCTTGTCTTTCCCTGAACATAAAAGTGGGGAATTAAAAAAAAATCCAGATAATTCAGGAGTTAGGATGACAGTAAAACAGTACTATATTAAGGCATTCTCCTGAGCTGTGACAGGTAAAGATGGGGCAGCCTGGTACCAGGGGACTGCAGCAGCTTTAGCCACTGAGCAAAGCTTCAGCGCTATGGTCAGTGACAGCTGCTCTCCTGCTCCTCTGCCCTCTGAGCAGAGTCCACTGCTGCCTGTGTGTGTCAGGCAGGATGCGCAGAAAGCCGTTCCCAAACTGAGTAACCCCACTGCTGACTGTGGAGAACACAGTCATGGGGCTTCTGCCGAGGTGATGGCTTTGGGGATACAGAGTGTGGGTGTTAAGGAGCTCTGTAAATGGCATATTTCTGTGAATATCCAGGAATAGATGTGCTTAAGTGGTTAGGATAGGGTTTGGGGAGTCATTGGGATAGAGATAGGAGCTTACTCTGTGCCTAAAGTGAAAGTTAGCTGTCTGTGTAGTTACATGAATGAATCTAGCTGTCTCTGCTGTCTCATACTAAACAAAAGCCCTAAAACACATACACCTCTTCAGTACTTACCCTTCACATAGTACTTCTTTAGGCTGAGGAAAGCAGTCAAGAAAGTGCAGAGGTCGTTCCTCTGGCTTTTAGTTTGCGGCATTGAGGAAGGCAACACTGATTTTGCTCCACCTTCCTTATGGCCTCGGAACTACCTGTCTTTTTACCAAACTACTGGCTCCCCTACTACTATCGCTCACAGGGCAGCTCTTTCCTTGTGCCGAAACCAGTATGCGACTTAAGGGCATCGTTACCCAGTTCTTTTGTCCGTCGCAGGCACAAAACTGACAGCGATGCTGCTGTCTACAGAGTGAAGTCGGCAGCCAGTAGGGATCGAGATTGATGTCTCTGTACCAGGAAGGGTTGGACAGCCGAGCGCTTCTGCAATATGACAAGCCCTCAGCAGCAGCTGCTCTAGCTGCTCTGTAGAAGCCTCATGTTTAGCAAACGTTTCTTTTGTTACTGTGATTAGGCAGCAAATTATTCCATTAAATGGAATTAAATCATTGCTGTTATTATTATTTAATATTCACTAAGTGCAGGGAGCACTCAGGAATGTTCCTATCTATAAAGGGGATGGAAAGGAGTTACAGTTCAGCACATGAACAGACAGGACAGTGTAGGTGCCTGTGCCCATTAAGGGCTAGTTCACGGTCATTTGGTTTTAAGGGAGAAGGTCATGATGCTGTCACAAAGTTTGCTGCAAAGAACCCTCCTAAATGTCCCTTTAGATAGCACGCAGTGAAAAAGAAATGTTGTCCCAATATATAAAAAGAGAAGGAAATTACTTTCAAGCTTAAACCTGGAAGAGCTAAGAGACTAAGGCAGGAGCGCATGTACATGGAAAAGAAAATTCTGCTGAGTTCCAGGTGTCTGACACAAAAGATGTGGCTTTGTGTGACATTTCTCATTCTGTGATCAGACATCCTGAAGTCAAACAGGAGAAAATTTACTCCTGAATCCCAGTATTCCCTGTCTGTGCTGGGGTGAAAGGCTACCCAAACTGCGGCCTTGCATCCCATCTCTGTAACAAAGTCCAGGAATATTGCAGTAAGTCATTGAATTTAACTGAATTTATAGGGGTAAAATTTCTGAAGTTTCCTGTCCTGCTTTGGAGTCTTGAAACTGCCACAATAAAAATCAAGACAATTGCCAAAAGCAACATTTTTATGTTTCTAAGCTGCAAGAGGATGAGTTACAGAGACTTCTAAAGAAAGTATTAAAAGATACATCGAATCTTTACTGAAATAGTCTTAAGTAACTCCTTACCTTTTTATCTGTTTTTTTTTTTAAGTTAAATGTGTTACATAATGCTCTATCTACCCATCTTTTTTGTTTGGCAGTATGCCCTTTGAGTCCATAGGCTATATGGGACACCTGTTCAGATGTCCCTTGTGAAATTCTTCCTTTTCTTCACACTCAACTTTCTTCCTTTCTTCCAGCTCTCACTCTTCAAATTCTAGTTACTCACGTAGTTTTAAGGATTACAGTCTCATTTTATTTAATGGTGTGTGCACAGCTATATTTCATTATTGCCAGAAAAATCCATATGCCACATTTTTAAAAATAAATCCCCACTAGAAATGTTGGAAACCTTACAGACTTTGATTGAGTTGCCCCAGGTCAAACTGAACATCTGGGAAAGAACTTCTGCCTAGGAAATGGTTGTGCATCCTTGAATACTCCAGTGGCTTCGCTTTTGGAATAAGCTTAGGTGAAGCTGTATGTAAAGTGCACGAATATCATTAAATATTTTTGTGTATAATATATCACGTTTCTCCTACACTGCTCTGGACACCCAGTAGTGTTCATATGTCATTGTGGTACTGATTTAGTATTAATACACATATTAATGAAAGATGGTCAAGTAGTGTTTGTCAGATACATAGTTTTGTAAATGCTGTTTTCTTCTCCTTTCCCTTGGCATTACAAACTATCCACAAATCAGTTTTTAATCTATTCAGTATTTACGGATAAGGGTCTAAGCCAAAAGCCCTTTGAAGTCAATGAAAACATTTCCATGGACTTCAAAGAGCCCTGGATGAGCCCCGAACAGAACAAGATCACAAACAAACATGTAGTAGACTATTAAGTTAGTCATAAAGCAGTCTGCATATCTTTAGACACAGTAAACACATTGCTGTCATAGCAATTAAAAGCTCACATCCAGAATCTGAATCTTAAAATTGACAAACAGGAAGATCATCATTCTTATTTCCATTCCAGGCAAGAATTATAAATGTATATATGGAACAAGTAAATTGATTATACATATCTGGCCATTTCTAAAGATTTTTAGATCTTTAGAAAGATCTAAAAAAAATCAAGATATTGAATAAATATGTTACCTGATGTCATGCAATTTCATTTGAATGCCTGCTTTTGAAAGGTTATGTTAACAGGTTTGACGTTTGAAAACAATCTTGTATTCACCAAGTATTTGCTTTTATGTCTTTTGTACAACATGATTTATGCAAATCAGCTCACTCCCCTTTTAATATATATTTTTTTAATATTTTACATAAAATACTGGTTTAAGAATATTTCTTTAATATTCCTGCTACCTCCATTTTTTTTCTCTCATGAAAACTTTCAATATTGCTATGTAGAAAGTATCCACCATTGCAGATTCCCAGTAAAATTTGAGAGCACTAGGGTTTGGGACAAAATTGCTTTTATCCTGAAAGATGTTGAAATGCTTCTTCTCATACTCTGTGTTTAAAGTGGGTGCCTACACTTTTCCCATCCACCACATTTCCCTAGTGCAAGAACTGGAAAATACTGTTATGCACATGGTGGGTTAGTTCCCTTTGTTTTTTCTAGCTGGAGTTAGACATTTAGGTGATGATGTGAGAGGGAAGGGATAACTTTGCATTGAGACAGATGGGCAAAAGAGAAATATTCAAAAGAGTAGATATGTGCAAAAGATGCTTTATACTATCTAAAGAAAAAACTCCTGGAAAATCGGGGAGCATTTCAGTCTGACCCAACGTTCTTCATTTCTGTCTGCTTGAGAGAGATGTTAGGCAGCTTAGTTTAGTCTTTGAAATTCTTGGTTTTTAGCAAGCTGATTTGAAAATTAGTCTCAGGCGAAGAAATCTAGTGACTTTTGGAGTCCTTTCCCCTTAGAATTTAGTGTTGAAGAATATTAACCCAGGAGACTCAAAATGTCACATAACTTAGAGAAGAGACAGGCTGGACTTCTTCTCCTTGGAATCTCAATGGTGCTAGCAGAAACCGTGTCACTAGCAGAGATGCACATGTACATATGTGTGTCTGTTTATGTATGCATATGCATTTCAGTGTCTTCTTACCCTTAAAACAGACCTCTTAAAAGAAGACCTCTACCCAAATTAGGCTCTTGTAGAGCGTGGAAAGAGATGAGCAGATGAGAGAATATGTCATGGCATTACAGACACCAAAACTGTCATCTAGCAGCCCATGCCTGATCACACAGTTTCAGAAAGGAGAATGATACTCAGATACACGTAAATCTCTGATGGGGGGTTCAGAAAACGGATACTTTATGTAACAGAGATTTCCTCATACAGCCTTAAATGTTAGGAAGGGGAAACTGATCAGACCAACACTTAAGCATTAGGCGTTGAAATTACGTGTGCAAACTTCTAAAATGCAAAAGTCCCAAGATCCTTCCTGTATGAACATGAATGTTTCATTGGATTTTATTCGCGAGTGTATGATTAAAGTTTAGCATGTGCTTAACCTTTACTGATTAACAGAGCAACTGAAAACTTTCCATTCAAAATCTTTTTAACTGAAAGGTGGCCTCATTTCTTTTTTTTTGTTTGTTTTTCAAAGTAAGTTGAAAAAAGGAAAAAAGAACAGAATGCTGTTTTTTTAATTTCTCTTCATTTAAAATTATTTGCTCTTATTTTTCCTTTTCTTTTTTTCTCTCCCCCCTCCTTTTTCTTATCTTTTATCTTGAAAATGTTAAGAGGAAAAAAAAAGATAATACTATTTTCTTGTGAAGCTTGATAACATATTTAAGTGATTCAAAGTGAATTCTTAATTGGGAGAAAATCCTTTCTGGAAAATAATTTCTATTATTTTATTTTCCTCATTTCTTTCCCTTCCATGTCCTAATGTGATTTTTAACAGCCTTTACATGTTTTGTTCTCTTGATAAGACTCTAGACTGTTTGAACTAGGCACCATTCAGTGGAATACAAAGTAGAAATATTTGTGCGTATTGTGTTTCTGGTGCCACAAAGACATGTTTTTAAGCAAGCTTCTGTTAAAATTGTCTCTCACATTCCTCTAAGTATAATCTTGGTTTGAGAAAGGGAAAATCTTTCCATGTGCTAAAATAAACATTGACTTAATTCCCCTTGTTAAATCTAGGCCATTCCCCACTTTAAAACTTCTCATTGATTTTACACTCACTGCTCTGATGTAAAATCACCAGCTACTGATTTTACATCTGTCTTCTCACCGCTGCTGCTGAGACAACCTCAGCTGCTGGCATCTTTTCCTGAAGAAGGATTTCTGGCTTTATTGCAGCTGCTGGTACAACTACCATGCACTGATAGGACACCTCTCTCCTCCTTGTTATTATACATGACAAAGAGGTGAATATGGAACAAGAACTGCAAAACTTGAGTGTAGAATATCACTATAGCAGACAGAGGACAATGATCCTTCTTTGACTTCATTTCCTTGCAAATCTTGTCCCTTATATCCTCGTGCAAAGTCATTAAGTCAAACATGAGCTGTCTGAGTGAGATTCATCTGCCCAGATGTAACTGTTGACATCTGAGCTGGTCACCTGAGGCTCTGCAATAGATGGAGAATCAAGCATGTTTACGGAACAATCCATCTCACCCTAAGGTGGAAGTCAAAAATAGGTCATTGAATTGTGCCCTGACCACCCCTAGTTCTCTTTATTAACACAAAAAAGAGAGACTGAGGATGGACTCCCATAGATTTCTGCATTTCAGGCAATTAAAGCAAGGTGAAATGATTTGCTGCCCTGTGACCAGCCCTAGACTAGGTTCAGCTGGTGAATAAGTAAAGCTCACTGCAAGACTAGATCCTCAGAGATAAAATACACTGAATTCCCATTCAGTGTACCTTTCAGATACGATGGTCCAAAGTAACCATACAAGGTTCTTCACGGATATTCTGTCCTTTACCATCCTGTAAACTGTGAGCAATGATGTCCTTCAGTAGATTCCCAGAGTGGTAAATAAGAAGACATTCAGGGAAACTGGATTATTTTTTGAAAGATCTAGAGCTGCTTAGGCAAGGAAGACCTCTTACACACTTCTTATGGGACACATCTTAGGACTTTTTTTTTTAAATAGGATTGTAAATTTACAAAGATAATGTTGTTCTTTGTTAAAGCAGAAGCTCTAGAATGAGTTGAAAAAAAATGCTGTGTAAATGCACCTCTCTCCCCTCCTTTTTTTCCCTTTCTTTTTAATACAATCTGAATTATAGGCAAAAGAATTTCTTAGAAGTACTTTATAGATAATTTAATATGCTACTAAGGTGTCCACCAATTGAAGTAGGTCACACTGTACTTTTCTCTGCATATCTCAGCGAATAAAGAATAAATGGGTATGATTGACAGGAAGTATCATCCAGTAAAATTAAGCTCATTTCCTTCTTATCCATCTTACCTCCCTCCTGAAACGACCTCTTCAAGAAAGGATGCTTTCCAAGATAAAAAGTAAAAAAAAAAAAAAAATATTATAGTGAGCAAATATATATACTATGCATCTGTAGCTATGTAAAAACATACAGATATATACATATATATATAAATACTTTTGTATCAAATAAGAGGTTTTTTCTTTTTTTGTATGTGTGAATGAAACCTAGTACAATTCATCAGGCAAAATGTTGTCATTTTTTCCTCAATTTTGATTGTTTGTATTTCTTTTTATTCAGATTTTTTTTCATGAAGATCAAAAAACACTAATAGAGGAGGAGAGAGAGGACAGAGGAAAACTAATGAGCTTTCCATTCTGTTTAAACGCATACATTTATATATTACTTTATTCTTGTGGTTATGTAAATCTCTTCTGTAGAGGTGGGATGAAAAGGGAGGGAAGCATCAACTGAATTGCCATAGAAAGGAGGCCACATTCTCCTTTTTTCCAATCCTGTTATCATGGGCATAAGCTAACTGCCACTTAAGCATCTGAGCTGAAAGAGTATAATCAGTGGTATGTGCTAACTGATTATGACACTCAGACATTTAGGGCAGCTGTCAAACAACACAACTTTCTTTTGTGCTTCTTTTCAAAATCAATTAGAAGAGGAAGAGCCTTTAATAGGCAAGCTCTTGCCAAGATGAACTTGGAAGCAATCTTGCTTTACTCCCTGCTACTGCCTGTTCCCAGAAAACCTCTAGAGGAGATAAATGAGGAAGCTCCTCTCAAGCTATCCACCTCCCATTATTAGCAGGTATAAGTGAAGAATTAAGAGATTTAATGCATATAACAGCTCTTCAAGTACAAACACAGAAAGAGCCAGTTTGGAAATAACTGGCTTAAGAAATTATGCTGTTAGAATATTCTCCCTTGATGGATTGCATTCAAAATGTATCTGTTTATTCTAGGTCTGATTTTTGGTTAATTTAGACGCACTCTGAATATAAAACTCAGTCTCCATTCTATGGCAAAATCCCTTAGAACCGACTGAGGAAGTTCAGTAGCTAGCCTCATCAAAGACTATGTGTTCTGAGGAAAGGATCTGCCTGCCCAACTGCCATTTGTGTCACAGGCCTAAATCCCTTGAGAATTTCAAGATTTTTTGTTTGTTTGTTTGTTTTATTTTGCCATTCTTTGGAATATCAAAAATCATACTCTTTCTCAGTACTTCAATGACTTCCTTTTCTCTTTATCTCACCCTAAGCCAATGGACAGTAAAAAAAAAAAAAAAAAAAAAAAAGAAAAAAAGAAAAAAAGAAAGGTGAAAGGAATCCAACAAGAGTTAATGTAACTTTAGGTGAGTTCAGAGAAATTGAAACTTGAACTGGATTAAATTTGCGGCAGACACATATCTGTACCGGTGACTCACCTGACTGAATCAGAAGATCTTGTTTTTACTGCAATTGTTTCACTGTTGTCTCATTTTATTTGAATGATCCACACTCACTTTTTTCTTTTTTTCTTTTGCCTATGACCAGTTCAATGAAGTTTTATTCTACTGTATTTTATCCATCCTCCATTGGCTCAGTAGCAGTTCCAGCTTACTTTCTTTTCCTGAATCGTTTATTACTCTTTTAGTGAACAGACACATTTCAGGAAATGTTTCTAAACCTGACTAGTGAAGGAAATGGAGAAAAGATTGTTTCCAGACAGGTTCAGAAAGCAGTTGCTGTTGTACTCAAGCATGACTTAGGACAGCTACAACCGGACTCACTTCACTTTAGCTCTCTGCAAGCTATATGCACCATCAAAGATGGTCATTTAGCCTTCTTTGACAGTAAAAAGTGTGCGGTGTTCCTGCAAGAGGAACATCTGCATATAGGATTAATTTCATCAATTTTAAACTCTTTACTTTAGGATGGAAGGAAACACCTACCAGGAAACTTACTACTCTCCTTTGACCATAGAGGAAACCTGGAAGAGATGCTAGTTTAGAATAGGCATTTAACTTATAGGCAACCAATATTAAATTAATCCAATGCCACAGGTAAGAAGACAGATGGGAATACCAGTCTATCCCCAGAAAAGATGTTTGGGATTGATTAGTTTTATTACACTAGTAGCTCCATCTTTCATATTTTCTTCTTCCCCATTGTGTCCACCTGAGACAGAATAAAACCATATTACTCTTGCTAAACTTTATTGTGAAGGTCTTACAGTAGTTAATGATGTAGTTCTTACCTTCTTGTTCTTTGGCCTTGTTGCTTTAAAGCACAGTCCTCAATGCAATCATGTCAGAAAAAGGAAAACTTGTGATCAACTACCCATGACCCTCAGGATTTGACAATGTCACAGATGCTGAGTGGCGGATTTTAACTGCCCTTCCCTTTCCCCTGTCAACACACCCTTCCCCTAAATATGCGGGTACTTGGTGTTACTTAGCTCCTTTATTATTTTTTTTTTCCTTCTCCCCTCCTCAATTTCCATGCCTAATGAGCCTGAGCTGAGTTAATAATGGATGTAATAAGTAATGACTCATTGTTTTGGGGCCTATGTGTCTCTGTGTGCAATGGGAGAGGAAGCCAGGGCTCCGATGCTATTTGTTCTGCCATGTCACTTGCCGCCAAGCAATGCCACTCATCAATAAAAGGCAAGATGACGGATGAGTTCATTTAATGGAATTCCTCCGAGTGAACTGCAGCCACTGCTCTTCAGTAGGCTCGTTCTTCGAGTCTCTCTTTCCATCCCTCTTCTCCCCCTCCCCATTTTTTTCTCTTTTTTTCTTTTTTTGAAATATTCAGGACAGTTGGAAAGCACGTCTGGCTGAGAGGACCGTCACTTATGCCAGCAGCTCCTTCTGCTCTTAGCAACTGCTATCCTAAATCAAAGCAAGAGCTTTTATCAGGGAGATTAAATCGGCGCCCCTGGATAGCAGCATCGCGCGGTGTCCGCTTAATGTCTCGCCCTTCCCTTGGTCCATTCCCCTCCACGCTGGCCAGTCGGTGTGGGTGTGGAGGAGGCTGGTTGAGCATCTGAGGACAACAAGGTTTTAAGTGTTCTCAATATGGCCCCATGCATGCTGAATAGCTAAAACCAACCTGTTTCTTTGGAAAAGCATTAGGCTCTGTCTTCACATGTAATCTCCAGCCCTGCAGGTTTCTGAGGTCAGATTAGCTCATGAGGTTATTTCAGCTGTTTCCACATGCCTGCGTCTTGCTCAGAAGATTGGGTGGACATATTTCCTCTCTCTTCCTTCCCATCTTCAGCTTCTTCTTCCTCCACCTGCTTTTCCTGCCTGCCCACCCTTTGAAATACCTCCAAGGATGGATCCAGCTATGATCCTGCTAAAATTTACCTCATTGCAACATGTCACCTGATGAGATCCTCATCTTGGGAAAAGAGAGAGGAATTCATGTAGATCTCCAAATGTTAATGGATCTGTGGTCCAACTGACTTTGGCAGGTTATAACTAAAAATATCAGGATTATGAGAAACATTAGGAGAATGTTATTTAAAAACAATCATACAAATATGTGTCTAACTTCATTTTTCTAAGATCAACTATTTAAATATATATTAGTAGCTTTCCAGACTATGATTCAGTGACCGAGAAGTAAAATTCCTTCTGTTCTCAGTGAAATCAATAGGTATAAAACTGATGTTCTCAGTAGCTTTCGCTTGTTTTTCTAGAAAACCTTGTACTACAATGAGGATTTTCCTGGAGTGTGAACGAGTAAGAATTTAGAGATTTCATCCACTTACTTTAATAGGAGTTTAGGTTCCTTAATACCTTACTGTGTTGCCTTAGGAGCCCTATTTGCATCTATCTACATATACATAACCATGTACATATATAATGAGTAGTACCATTCAGTTTGTTTTAAACTCCTGGCCAGATACACAGCTCGTATATCTATATGTTTTGCTGACAGCTGTGGTAGTGTTTTACTCTAGCTCGGCATATGCGTAGTATGAAAAACTTTCGATATCTATTTTTCACACTGAATTTTTACAGCGTAATGTGTAAGAACTTCACTCCAGAAGACCAAGGAGACAGAAGGATGTGTTGGTGAACGGACAGACTTCTGGATTGAGCCAATTATAGTGTAAACCTTTTCAAGGTGGAAGAAAAAAAAAGCATGGTACAATGGTAGTTTATTAAAAAAATAATATTCATTTTCAAGAGGTTACTTTGTTCTTTAGCCAATTAAACAAGTGTAGCTTTAGCAACTTACATCAGTTAATACCTTTTTTTTTTTCCAGCATCAAAACTTTATGAGTGGTAAACAATGCTCAGAATATCCCCATCAACTAAAGAGAGATTGGTAGAAATTGGAAAGCTTTAAATTTGTACTGGGCAACATTGTGGAGAGTATACCATAAAAACAATCTATCATCAGTGGGAAAAGTGGAAAGGATTTTAGTGTGGAAGATCTACGAAAAAATCCCCTCAAAAAAAACATTTTCTTCTGTCTATAGTTTATCTAAATGTGCTAATTAATACCTACTCTCTCAAGTTGCCAGCATGGGAATTGTTTTGTATTTCCTACAGCATGAGTGCACACTAGACTTAATCAGAATGGATTTGAAAAAGCGTGTTTTTTCTTTTGGAGGTGGAGGAGGGTATGTAAAGGTAGTTAAATGGGAATGTAGCAAGATATTAAATATCCCAAAGAGTAAAAGTGTATTAAATAACCTATATAGTAATATACAAAAAGTATATTAAAAAGCCTATGGAGCCCAGACAGCCAAGAAGCAGATTAACAGAGCATTACATTTTATTGTTGAGCACAAATGTTCCATTCCTTTCTCTGAGCTCCTAATCAGCATTTTTCATTATTTCCCTTCTCCTGTATTTGGCTCTTGTGCCTCAGTGCCCATAGCAACACTTCTAGTAGCTTTAAAAACTGCAACCACATTCCCAGGCAGAGAGCTTTGCCAAGGCCTACATTTGATCCAGCTAGGAGCACATGCCCACTCAGTGCTACAAGGTCATAATAATAATTCTCCCTTCAGGGGCAAACAATCTTAGGAATGATCCCCCACTATTCTCCCCTACAACGCTGGCTTATTTTGATCTCAGTTGTTATTAAACTTGTTTTATGCTGCAGCCAGAGCAGCTTGTTTACTTGTAGAAATGGTTATTCGGGAAGTGGATGCCTACAATGAAACCAGAAGCCTCTGTGAGTGCGAGCACAAATGTGTGTGTGGTGCATGAAAGGAGAAAATTAGTTTGTTTTAGGGACACATCATTTCTTTGAACTCCAGAAAAAAAGAAATATATATGCATATATATTTCCTTTGATGGGCTGTGCTTTGGTTTTGTTTTATTTCATTTTTGCCTTTCCCCAGTTTTCTTTTTGTAGTATCTACGTACATTTCAATGGATGGCAATCATGACAGAAGGCATTTACAGTCCCTTGAGGCATGGTAGCAGTCTCTGGAAATGCTTTTGGTACTGAAATATTCAGATGAGAATAAAAGAAAAAAATAATAATATTATATGGAGATTGAGATTTCAGTTGTGTGTGTTCTATATACATATATTGTATATAATCTAATGTGAGCTTTTCTCTTCACCTGATTTTGTTTTCTTTCTTCTTTCTTTTTCCCTCTACCAGATTTTGAACAGGTGTTAAGACTCATCTCACTGAGAGATAATACATATGTAGAATACTCATCAGCTCTGAAGTCCAACACTTGGTGTTTTGTTCATAATTGCTCATGACTACGCTCTTCCTTCACTACAGTTAGAAAAATACGTTCAGATTGTTGTATACTGTATCATAGATAATCTTTGCTCTCCCCATCTTGTTTTTCCATGTAAAACTTCTACTTTAAGACCAAACATGATGTGGGTATTTGCATCTGTGGAATGAAGAGACTTCCTTCATTGTATCTACACCCTAAAATTCATGAGCTAATCAAACAAGGCATATGTTTCATCTTTTCAGAAGTATCAACTGCAACAGGTTGTACCTACCATACATATCTGACTCAGATCAGAGACTGTATTGTTACCCTGCAGACACCTGAGGCAGAAGTTGCAACTTCCTGTCCAGATGCTACAAATCTCAACTGTGTCTTTTCTCATCTGGGAGGAAGTTTCAGCAGCCGGTGTCTATGAGAATGTATGAGAAATTTAGGTTGATTGTGCCTTGATTTGGACAGAACAACGGTCTCTTTGTCCACCGAGAGCTCCATATTGAATATTGGTTGAACAAGCAGTGCAGTTATTGAACTGGTATGAGGGGCAATGAGAAACTAGTCTCCTGAATTCAGATTTCTTCTTGGTGCTCTTCCACAGAACAAATCACAAGCCCAGAGAGCATTCTTGACTGTTGTGTTTTATTATACTAGATTGCATAATTTCAATTATAGCATAAATATTAAATTTCAGCCTAATAGCCAAATGAGACCCTACTTATGGATTTGTAATATTTCACATACATCTGTATTTACAGTTACACATGCAAAGCAGAATAAATCTATTGACTGTTTCTCAGCTCCTGAGGTGCAAAGTGGCAAGGGTGGACAACACCAGTGTAAGGATGATGGTGCTGGGCATTGTTTAAATAACTTAGAACACTGAGGAACACTGAGAAATCATGATCATGTTGATGGATGACTATGTGCTGCCAGGATAACTCTGTTCTTTTTTTCAGCCTGTTCTTATTTCACCTCTCTTTCCATAGGGGTTTGCCAAGGCAGGTTAACTTGGGACAGCACAGCCCATCTTTATCTTTCTTCTTAGTCTATATTCACATGCGCATTAACACATCTAATACACGTCTACACAGACTCCACAACCACAGGATGCAGCCAATACAATATTCCTCTGTGAGACACCATTCCTGCACTTTTCAGCAAATGTAATTCCATCTCGACTTTCAGAGTCATCAAAAGACTTGAGAATAGATCTCATAATCAAGCATTTGACCTCAAAACAACTCTGCCAATATTCACTACTTTGATTTTTTTTCAACTTTTTCATGACAACATCTGTGATGATGTGACAATGTATCAGCCTTAATTCCATACTCTTACACCTTTGAGGTTAGCCAGGGTATTGTACTACTCTTCAGTTTACTCCAGATAGATGGTTCAAAACCATTCTTTCCTATTCTTCAGTCCCTTTACAGTCTCTCATTTATTAAATATACCTCTCATCCTTGAACTATAGTTTCCCACTTAAGTTTTTACCGATTAGAAATTGTGGTCCTAAAGAAATTAGGATGTGGCCTGAACAGCTAAGGAGGGCAGAGTAATTACCTAAGACAGATTTCACTGTTGACCCAAGATGGCATAGTTGGGATACAAAGACCTCCTCTTCTACAGCTGATATTGCTTCATTGATTTTTTTTTTTTTCAAAGTCACAGGTTTATTCTATCTCAGGAATGTGCTTCTGCATTCTCAGAAGAAAACCAATAAAGCAAATTTCCTGATCTTCACCATCATCTTGTTCTGCATGGCTGTACATGTGGGCAGGAATTCCTCAAGCACATCAGGGTAATAAAATAGTATTGCATGAAAGTAGGTGGACTTTTTTTTCTAGAATCAGTTAGCCAGAAATTTGTAAGAATTACAAATTTAATCCCAGTATGAGAATGTAACAAATATATGCCAAGGATTTTATGCACATTTTAAGTCTTACTAACCCTCTACCTCCCTGATCTGGAAGCAACTAATAAAAAAAAATCACAACCCCAACCTAAGAAAGACAAAACCTTTAAATCAATTTGCAGATTATTCCCACCTTTCTTCCTTTTTTTGCTCTGCTTTATATGATGTACTGTTCATTCTTATTACCTCTTTATAGCTGTTTTGTTAAAGTTCATACCACAAGGACCTGTAAAAGAAATTTATGACTCCTGGGATTTCAGCAAATTCTAAATAACCATAACATGAACATGAAGCATTAATTAAAAACACTGGAGTCTAAGTTATAACAGAGATGCTGACATTTAAGCTCCTTGCACCATGTAAATTAAAAATGATATGACAAACAGTGAGTAATTTGATGGTCAGGGGTTCATAATAGATACTTTAATATCTTTGTCATGAAAAACAGTCTGTCCTTGATTTAACCCATGCTGAACAGCCCAGGGGTCTGGTTCATAAAGCATGGCACTGACTAAACATTTTTGCAGTAATTCATATATCAGTCTGGGAGTTGCACTGAATATGCTTGAGACGAAACAAATATACTGGAAATTTGGGAACTAAACATATCAATGGAAGGATAAAATCATTCTTGCTTCTGGTTTGGCCATTCACTGCTGTATTTTAAGGTATTCTTGTTTTGATTATCCCATGCTATTTGTGTGACATACGATTCTAGTTTATTTAATTCATTATTAACTTAGTCAACATGAGTTTTTTTTTTTTTTTTTTTTTTTTTTAAAAAGATACCCATATTATCAAAACCCTACAGAGCTGAGATAACCCCTACTTTAATCAACTTGTGTCAAGAAAGGTGACACATAAGGTAGACTGGTCTTTATAATCCAGATTTGTATGCTAAAGATCATTCACACTTAGCAGTGTTCTTCATATTCACACAGGGATTGGTTTTGCACATCTAAATAAACAGAAATCATTTTATCAAGTTATGAGATTCATCTAACCAGCTCAGCTAACTGAGGGAACAGACCTTCTGCAGTGTCTCCTGTTCAAATACAGTTAGCTGAGCTGGTTAGAGGGAAGAAGTGATATTAATAACATTTTAGGGCAGATGAATAGTCCTTGAATGGCAGAAGAGTTTAGGTCAGAAGGGACCTACAAGGCTCCTTCTAGTCCAATCCGCTGCTAAAGCCGGATGAAATTCAGTTGAGTTGCTCAGGGGCTTGTGCAGTTCCCTGTGAAGTCTTCCTGGAAGCACTAATTCCTTTCTACTTCATATAAGGGACAACTAAGGTCCACGTAAGAGGAGCTAGAGTCTACCCATTTCACTTGGCTGTGTATATATTTCTACTCTCTTTCAAAGGACAACAAAAACAGGAGATGTAAGGGAATCTAAGTTACCTAACTACTTTATGCAATCCTAATTGTTTGTCATAGGACAAGCACACTCTTAATCACATATCTAATTATGACTGTGCAGCTACTCATGCTGTAATACACTTCACACATTTAATTGAATTTTCTTTTGCAAGTGAAAGTTTGAGACAAAATCAGGATGTGAACACAGATTACCTATATCCAGCAAAAGAAGCACTGTCAGAGTAATTCTTTTCCAATATAGACCTTCTGCTAATGCTTTTGCTATTCTGCTACTCTGTTATTCAACTGTTAAGATGGGCCAGCATCCTACCAAGTCTTTTCTGCTGAAGTACATAACGGAAAACAAAGAAGCAAGCAAAGTCCTCATCGTCTTGCTAACTCTCAAAGAGTTCTTCACCTTTACTTCAGATTCATCCCGTCACTTTCCTTGCGTACTCTTCCTGCTTTGTACTGTTATTTAATATCCCACTAGTTGTGTAATTTCAGCTCCCAAATTGAATAAGACGTTCCCTCCAGTGGAACCCTCACTTTGATAAATTGCCAAATAGTAATTATTATTCCTTCCAATACCCGAGTTAGAGAGTCATGGCTGTAATTTCCAAGGCTTGAGTGCCGAGAAATTTATGCTATACTTCCCTCCATCGAAGTTTTCATCTGAGATCATATTTCAAGCCCTTTCCTTTGATGATATGATTAAGATAATTCCTTTATGAAGTTTGAGCCTCCGTGAGATATTCAAGAAGGAATCTGATAGTTCTTAAGCTTCATTTGCTTCCCCTATGAATATCAGCAGTAGATGAATGGGAAAAGCACAGAGATATGATGTCTGACAGTTTCAAACACTTAATTTCTTTAATGTTAATTATTATGGTAGCATCTGCTGGCCTCAGATATTGGACTTCTGTTGTTCTGAGAGTTACATAAAAGTAAAGTAAGATCCAGTTTATGACCAAGTAGTTTAGACTATATCTGGATACTTTTTCTTGACATTTTTTGTTTCTCTTTCCATCTCACCCTTCTTGTTTTAAATCAAAATCTGTTGTGAGATTTGGTAAGATCCACTTATTGATAAGATTACTATAAGTTTAACTGTAACTATTTCAAGACATTGTACTTCAGGACCTCCCTGGAAGCACAGAAGAAGAGCAGTATATGTACTATAATCTGAATAATCTGCATTCTCCTGTAGGAATGCAGGGAGCATCATGCACATCTAGATGAAAGTCACACAAAATTTACATGCTATTCAGATTGGAACGGAGTGCATCATTTTGCTCTCCCTGGTCCAAAAACATCAAATAGTTTAGAAAAGAGACTATTACTATCCTCATTTTGCAAACGTAGACAGACACCTAAGAAGAGCTACATGAGGATATAAAGATACCTACCTATCCTGATTGAAAGGTATAAAAAAGAAACCAATTTTAAACCTCTAAGCAGTTAACTGTCATTGGTTTTAATAGCTGCATAGCACCCCTTCAGAGCTTATTTTCATCCTTATGCATCTAAGTATCTGAAAAAGACAATCCCTAAGCGTTACAGAAAAAAAAAAAAACCTTGAGTCGAATGAGGATATGAATATTGACTACTTCAGTGAGAGTTGTTCTATCTGCCTTTGGATAAGCACATTATACAGGTGACTAAGTCCCTAAGTCTTCTCAAGTAATAGTTTTAGTGGCCAGACCTTCTGCTCTAAATTCCTGATAACACTCATGGCAGATGAATGTTACCATGTGCAAAATTCTGACTAAAAGTGTGCTGTTAGTCTTGCTTAGAGATTGCTAGGTCAGACCTCTATCTGATGATATATCTAGTCCAATAGTCACCCATCAGTATCAATAACTGTCTCTTTTAGGAAGAGAACAAGAAATTCTGTAAGAAAGGTTTATGGAATAATCAAACCACACAGAGTATTTCTTTGTAATCCTGCTGGTTACTGACTGACTTATGTCCTGAATTGGAATGTTTATCTTCTACTTTATAAGTGTTCTCATCCTTTATTAGTACTTTTGAATGACTTTATTTTCAGTAATATAATATGTTCAAGTTTTTTTTATATCCTCAAGCTATAACTAAAGTATTGATACAAAATCAGTCAGTGTGTTCCTGTCCTGCAGACACAAGCATGCTCTATACAGGTGTTTTCTCATGTATATAAAATATATTTTGATTTTAAAATTGTTTCATTTCTGAATAGAGGAGTAGGAGACATTTATATTATTGCTGAATACTTCCCCAAATATTCTTACCATATGAACATGCTCAAAACATATTCCATCAGTAGTGAAGGAGATGAAACCTCTCTTTATCATAGGCACAATGTTCAATTTAGAGAAAAAAAAAAGAGCCTTGCTCTGTTATCTTCTCATCTGAATAATAGGTATATTAAAGCTTTCTTCCCGTTACGATCCTGCAATAGGCTTTATAGTCTCATTGTTCATGACATGGCCTTATTGTTCATGTACATGACAGATTAACACATTTCTACCACAGTCTACACCACCTCCATAAATTGTGATTATAGATTGAAACATTATATGCCTCATTATTTATTTATTTATTTATTTTGCATAGTTTTGCAGTTTTCTTACAGATTGTTTTTGCTTTGCTTTGTTATTTTGTTTTAATGAAGATCAAAAGCTGTAGAAAAACACACCAAGAATCCAAAGTCCTATCTTTTGCCATGAAATAGATAAAGGTGTGCCATAGTGTTCTTCTTCCAATAAGCATTTTTTTTCTTGACACAGTATAATCTCAGTTAGTCATTTCTTTGCTCATTGTTTAGACTTCAAATCATCAAAGCATTTAAACACATACTTAACTTTAGTGCCTGATTAAGTGCCACTGGAATAGGATTTAAGCACTTGCTTAAAATTAAGTGGGTGTTTACATGCTTTGCTGAGTAAGGATGAAATGCTAAATTGAAATCATATTTGTGCCTGAGTGGAAATTGTTCCCAAGTTTATTAGGAAAAGAGAGCTGATTTGATCATATTGTGTGTGTGTGTATTGAATTGTTCCCTCTTCCTCGCCTTCCCTTCCCAGGAAGGTTTTGGGCCTGATAACCAGCTAACATTTTTAATATTATATTATCTAATACTTAATCTGTTCTTTACTTGATTGGTAAGTGAGAGGAAATACAAGACTGAAAGGGAGCTGAGTGATACGGAAAAATGAGATTTTTTTGCAGAAGAAGCAAGTGGTCATAGTGAGCCCTGGTATATTGTGAGGGAACAAGAAGACATTGAGGAAATCATTGTTGCAGGGCTTGCAGGGGCCAAAAGAAGCTGCAGCCTTCTTGGGTTTGGGGGAAGGTGGTACGACATGAAAGGATGTATGAGTGGCAGCACACAGCAGCTGCATTCTCATTCCGTTTAAAAACTCAATCAGCTTGAAGGCATATACTTGTTATGAACCAGTCTTCATTGGTTCTGGTGTCCCCAGAGCTAACCGTAAATCATGGCAGGTTTTACGTGCTGTTTTGCAATCATGTAAATAACTGCGGCAAGACACAAGCTAAATCAAGCTCTGAGTCTGGCTTCTGGAGAGAGAAAGGACAGTGCTTATGATGAAGATGTACTTAAAGCAATCAAAAAAAAAAATATCCTAATATCAAACTAAGAGCTCAGTGGAATTTCTGCGCTTTTGATAGAGACCTACTGAAATTTTCAAAAATGAAGAAAAAGACTAATTTTCTACTAGATTGGTGATTGTGAGATAAGAAAACAAAATCAGCAAACAAAATTATCATAGTAGGTTCTGAATATTGCCTCTCTTCCTGCATGCCCTCAGCCAGCCTTTTTCCTTGAGGAATACCCTTTGTGCTTACTTGAGCTCCTTAATCGTGTGAAACTGCTCCTCTGATGCTGCTGCTCTTCACCATCACCATCTGCATAGCTGTGGGCAGCCAGCTCCAAGCTCTTTTACATCTAATCCCTTTGGGAGGGCCTTTCCCCACTTTCCCATTCCTCTTCCCACACAGGTTTGGATATGGGTAGCTGCTCCACCAGCTAGTCTCACTGAGTGAAATCTTGCAGCCACTGTGGCAAGCTTGGGAGCAAGTCCTCGCGTTGGCCACTGCTTGTCAAACTGTCCTGTGCACCCCTGCTGCCAAAGGACATGAGATACAGGAGACGGTGACATCTGTGCCAAAACTCCTACTGCTCAGCAAAGCTGGAGTTTCAACCTGAGGTCTCTGGTAGCTGCTGTGGTTGAGGAGAGTCTCCCTTTTTCATCTTGGTTTCCCTTTTTTCTTTTTTTTTTGGTTACCATATAAATCTAGTTGTGGAAGGATTTTAAACAATATTTTTATGGCATGTTTGCAAGGATTTCCATTGATCAGCATAACATTTGCTATTCATATAATATCAGTAGGACAGAATTAAAAAAAAAAAAAGTTAGGATTCCTGCTATTTTGGTTGTTGTGAGTATTGCCAGAAAGAGATAAAGCTCTCCCGCTCACTCGCTCTCTCTCTCAACCTCTTTTTTTCATCTCTTGTCCTTCAAGAAAATTGTCCTTTTATTTATTTTTGCTCTATCCAAGAGTGGCAGCTGATTTTGAAGTGTCAGACTATTATTTGTTTTTTTGGATGTTACCATTTATTGCAAAGAGGATAAAATCAATGTGACATTTCCAGAACAATGATAGATGAAAATGATGAGTGGTCTTTAAACGCAGAAGGCTAATTTTTAAAAATGTCACTAGTGTACTATTTCAGACTTTGTCAAAGATAAAACAATAAAAGTTATAGATATGAAAACTAATAATATTTCACTGGGTGAGCTATAGATAAGCAGACTGCATAGTATACAAGTTCTATATGCTTCTAAATACAATATGATAGAATTGCTGCAGAAAGGACAGTACTAAATATAGTTACTTTGGGTTATTTGATTAGATCTTTGTTTGCAAGAACCTTGATTTCTAAGGCTGTGACCTTGCAATCAGTTGCTCTAGCAAGGGCTTGTAGGCTGGCATTTTTTACTATGGAGAAATCACATGGACTCAAGGGACTGTGATTTGATGGCCAGGTTTTATGACTCAG
Source organism: Crypturellus tataupa (assembly GCA_034781795.1). Taxonomy (NCBI): domain Eukaryota; kingdom Metazoa; phylum Chordata; class Aves; order Tinamiformes; family Tinamidae; genus Crypturellus; species Crypturellus tataupa. Next base: position 237,899 of record JAWLRI010000421.1, read on the forward strand.
CTGGACAATATGGCCATTGTTGCTTTTAAAGCTGTTAGTATGTCATGCTGTGAGTTCAAATCCCGCTTCAGAATGATGCTAAAATCCTTCTCTGATTTTGAATGGATATCTCTTCCCAGATGTGCCATTCCTTTGTGGATTGTTGGCCATGAAAACCAACGCACATAAAATATGAGCCTCGTGATTCATTATATCTCAAAATAGACACTAACAACTTTTATATGCATGTATCTATTATTACATCCTCAGTGGTTCCTGCCTAATTCATTTACAGGACACAGATGTAAATCTACTACTGAAATTACCTTCAGACAGTATCTTTTGAGGTCATCAATAAAGACACGTGAATCAACAATATCTGTCCTGCTTTTATGTTAGAGTAAGTTAGAGTTCACAGACAGAAATGCTACAGCAGCTGGTATATCTGTAGACTCAGTTGTCCTGTTCTGGCATGCATCCGTCATTAACGGGGGAAATATGGAGAACCAAGTAGTGAGCTTGCACGAGATTAATTGATGGAGGCATGTGAATAAAACAAATCTGATAAAGCCAAAGGTAGGCATATCTAGTATTTAATGTTATGCATCAGCAGGAAGGGAGCTAATATTACTACATGGTTGCCAAGTTGGTATAGTTATTTGACCTCTATAATGGCCAAAGGTGTTCCAATATTGAATGCAATCGGTCAGTGAAATACCAGCAAAAGAGAATTTCAAGTGGAACTCTAAGAATTTTACCTTATACTTGAAAAACAATTCTGTCAATCAGAATATATGTTTACATAGTTTTTCTTCAACTAGTGAGGTTTACAAGTAGCTGAATACCAGATGTCAGTATTTACCATGTTCAGATAGATGCCTTATTTTGCAGTTGTGAAATATTGAAGTAGAAAAAAAAAAATCACACATAGTAACTTAAGCTTGATGTTGGTTTTACAACCTCATTTGGGGGAAAAAATAACTTCACAGTTTAACTGCAGATTAAATCTGATCTGATTCAGCTCTAATCATCTCATTAGAGACAAATGAACATAAATTGTGAACCAACTTGGGAATAAAAGGGTAGGAAGATTTATTATAACTCCTCCCATCACTACATCACATACAGAAACATTAGCTAAGCTATAGGAAAAAGGAATTTCTAAACATCTTTTAAAGGTCCTGTTTAACCTTTTTCAGTCCTGTGGAGGGATGTGATTTGATCTGATAAGTGGTGAATAGATTAGCTTTTGAATTAAATAACTATGTCATGGAAAACTAAAGAAGTAGGCCTCACATTTCTATGTCTCATGTTCAAAAGTAACTGTAATAGGTAATATTGGGTATAGGTATATATTGGGTAGATACTTGTTGGGAGTAAATCTGATTTTGTGAAATATTTGCACCTAATTCTGAACTATAACAAGTCAAATGAAATGTGTCTAGATCCTCATTTTACTATAAAATTATGCATTTTGCCTATTTTTATAGTCAAATGAAATGTGTCTAGATCCTCATTTTACTATAAAATTATGCATTTTGCCTATTTTTATACATTTGCTGAAACCTTGGAACCCACTCAATAGTATATTCATCCTCCAAATATTTTAAAGCAAAGCATGACTGGTATTACAAAGTACATCACCTTCCTCTAGTCTCATTTTCATCTTTAAAAAGTAGATAATGTCACCTCATGTACATGTTTGCCTAACTTGTTCAATATAACTTGTTGAATATAGATATATTTAGACAATTTTCAAGGAATGGTAAGAAAATGGACATTCTTTGGCTGTTTCATAAATATCTGATGTTATAATTATTCATTACCTGAAGATGTACTTTTCCTTTCCAAAGTCAACTGTTCATGTTTCCCTTTAGTCCTCTCTTGAATGATCCAGAAGCCTAAGGAGAGCAATTGCACAGCAAGTCCTGCTTAACCACTGAAGAACAAATATAAAATTTTATGGGAATGTGATACAGCAGTCAGTCAGCATGGGGGAGTTGTATACAGGGGACAAGGAAAAACAAACAAACAAACAAAAACCTTCAGAAAATAATTGCTAACATATTGTCAGTTTTCATTGACCACGTGGGAAATACAAGGCCTGTGCATCAGTCAGCTTTCAGGGAATATGAAAAGAGGAACACTGACACAATCACATTATAATGTTAAATATAGCATGGATAGGGTTTCATCATTGTATACATATATATAAAAGTGTTTTTTTTTTTTTTTTTTTTTTTTTTTTTTTAAAATTTTAAGATAATTTT